>JABCKV010000195.1:17765-32330 GCA_018282005.1 Asterophora parasitica
TCTCCATAGCGTCGAGTCTCCACTCAGTTCGTGCTCGTATAAGTACTGCAATACTGCGTGATTTTTGCATTCTGCATTTAAAAATACCACACTGATGAAATCCAACAAGCAGCCCTCATTTAGTACGGATAAACGGAGAACCCTCCCCGAGAAGCCAGCTTCCTGAGATCTACAATGTCGTTCAACGGCGTCCCCTCAGCAACACAGAACTTGAATGTCTTGAGCACCGGTCGGCGCGACGCCGCCATAGCATAACACAACCCTTCTGACGTCACGCAATCTGCGAGGGTAAGATTCGTTAATTTCGGCAAGCGGTGCCGCGCGCCATGCCTGACAATCAATGGGCCTATGGTATTGTCACCAACAGGACCGACCTGGAGATCGAGGTTTCGGAGCACCCGCAGACGTGGAGACTCTGTCAGGTGGACGATCTCGTCTTCTGACATGTTAGGATCATAGATGGATAACGTCTCGAGCCCGCCGGAGCGCTCAAGGAGCGCGGTGATATAGCGCGTTGAGGGCACAATGGGATCTGTGATGGAGTGAATTATGTGAAGTGACTTGAGCTCCGGGAGTTTGAGACGGTCGAGCAGAGGCGCAGCGTCGCGTCGGTGGGCGTGGATTCGGAGGGAGCGGAGTGATGGTAGGTCGATGGTCGCGACCATGGCGAGTTCAAGATTTGCTTGTACCTGCATAGCTCTTCCCAGAGCGCTGCCGTCGCTGACTTTTTCATCTCGACACCCGACGCGAGGTGGTCTACGCAAGAATTCCAATGCGGCCGGACCAGAGTACGCAATACCAATACGCTTGTGTGAGGGTGGCGGCACCCGTACGGGCATCGTCATTTCAAGATCGAGGTCGACGAGGTTCACGGCATAGATAAGGTTGCTTAGCAGTTCGTCGATGGTAAGATCGGCGACATACGGAAGTTTGACGTGGGTCAACGTCGACCAAGGCGCAAAATCGTGGACGCCGTGTATTACGGAGGACGGGTCCCAAGCGATCCTTCGTAGACTCGGAACATCATGAAAGCCATGCCAGGCACTGTCGTAGTCACCCTCGTAGTCAGTCAGGTCAAGTTCAACGGATTCCAGCCTCGCAAGCTTATGTGTGGGCAACGTGTACAGAGATTCGGCTGGATGGCCGCCGCTGACTTTGGCGTAGAAGTGCTTGATGCGGTGTGCATGGGCGTGGAAGAGAAACAAGATTTCTTCTCTCGCGAGATGGTCTGAGAGAGGATCCGTGGCAGGTTCGTAAAGGTAGACGGATAATGGGTAGATGGATAATGGGTTCTTTTGCGATCGTTCGAGCCAGAGGCGTATCGTGTTAATCTGTGAAGTTTTCGGTCTGTATACGGCCAGCGAAGACCAGAGACGCGGTTCCGAGAGAGCCAAATGCCTCCATAGAATGCAGACGCTCGCAAGGATGAAAGGAGAGGCTGAAGATGATAGCGTAGACGTCAGGGAGGATGGCCGCGGCTTCAGGTTGGAAAATAAGGCGGAGTCGCTTGATGGTTCATCGACGTAGAATTGGAAGATCCTGCGAATATTTTCCAGTGAAAGTCGATTGACGTAGTTGGGTATGGGATCCTTTTGTATCTTTGGAACCTGCCGACTTCGTAGTGAGCCCCGACAATTTTTTTCAGGTGGGGAGGGGCCGGTGTCGTTTGATGGTATGTATGGAGACACCGGTTCAGGCTCTGTACGGAATGTCGTTCAGAGGAAGGGTATACACGGTCAGTCGTAGAGCGCACCTTGAGAGCAGAGAACCTTGTAGAATTTTTGGGTTAAGGATAGCATCTTGGAGTTGACAGTGACATTCAAGAAACAGAACCCATATGTATAGCTCCAGAGGTTACAGGGTTGCCTTGACTTCTGCACATTGTTGTATTTTGGTGGACAAGGACGTCGACGTCGGTGGTGGGCATTTTGTTGACTTTTACAAGGCCTTCCGCAAAAGTCGCTGTCAGTGGACAGTAATTCCGGAATTCAAGTTACTGGTGATTATCAGATTAGATCAGATCAACATCTGATTCAAGGTCCCTTTCCACCTTCAGATTATCTTCATCACACGATCCTCGTCGACACCTCTCCTCCAGACCTCTACAGCACTCAGGATCTAAATCATGCCACCCAAGGGAGGGAATGCTAAGAAAGAGAGCGGCCGCGCGAAGAAAGCCGAGAACGAGTCGAACAAGAAGGCACAGGCTGCCGTAGAGAAGGTCCGTACAGCCCCATCGCATCTGCCCTGCTTGACATACGCTTCATCGGACGTCCACAGGAAAGAAAGGAAGCAGACGATTGGAAAGATGGCGCGAAGTCCACCAAAGCCAGCAAGGAGGCCGCTGAGGAGAAACGCAGGGCCGATCTCGCGCGGAAGGCTGAGAACGCGCGATTGCTTGCCGAAGAGGAGGCCTCTGCGCCGGCCAAGGTTAAACCCGCGCCCAAGGCAGGTGCAAAGAAGCCGACACCGAAGCCCGCTGGACCTGGTGCGATCGCTGCTGGTGGTGGATTGGCGGCGGCCCCGCGAGACGACGGGATCCCACCAGAGAAGAAGGAAATCGAGAGCTACTCGGCGACAGGCATTGATAATGCACTTGATCTGTTGGATGTGGTCACTGCAAAGATGGACAAGGCAAGCGTCGGGCAGCAAGCTGCCGGTATCGAGCGGCATCCGGAGGTTCGTGTTGCATTCATGCCCGCTTACATTAACCACTGGGGATATATGATTTGACCTGACCCACTTGTCCTGCCTCAGCGCCGATTCAAGGTGAGAATCGTATTGCACCGCCTTAATATAATTTTGCTCACACATCTGCCATTACAAAGGCCGCCTATGCTGCGTACGAGGAACGCGAACTGCCAAGGCTCAAGGAGGAGGTGTGCCATGCTTTCTTGGGTTTTCAACGCGTGAAATGTGACAATCGCTCTTTAGCATCCGGGGCTGCGGCTACAGCAATACAAGGTCAGTTTCGCCCGAGGCGCGCGACGTAATTATTCTGGCTGCTGATTTGTATCGGGCTTTTACAGGATTTGCTCTTCAAGCAGTTCCAGAAATCTCCCGACAATCCGTGAGTCCTTACCGTCCTGTTCCCCAAAAGGTTCATTTAGATTGACGTATGAACACAGCTTCAATCAAACTGTGGTGTCTTACGACGCCACGAAAGAGGAGAAGGTTAATGCCCTCAAGGAGAAGAAGGCACAGGTGGAGCAGCGCTTGAAGGAGAAGAATTGATCGAAGAAGTGATCTTCCACAGACATTTACAGGGGTTAATAAGGTGTATATAATGATAGAGAAAGAGAAATATCACAATGCCACACGACTTGATTGAAGATTCTTGAATACTGTAGTTGATGCAACATCGAAGTCGCCCGCGGCTAGTGTTTACATCGCGTTAGTGGGGGTCATCAGGCATATTCGCCGGCGGGCGAATTGCAAACAGCTGCGTAGACGTGGCGCCGAGCTATGTGGCCCGCTGTGTATCACACTTGGACTTCGGTAAACTCGCGTGTGCTCCACCTGCACAGGTCTGCTTACATAATAAGCCCCTTCCCAAAAAGTTTTTAAGAGACGCCATTTCCCTCTCACTTCTCCACTTGTCTTTTGACTCCCATCCTCCACAACCATCATGGCTGTTTCAATTTCTTCGCTAGCCTCAAGTTTGTCTCCCTCACCCACCCCGGAGGCAGAGAGGACCAACACGATCGCGATCACGTCCATGCCAAAGGAATTTTTTCACCCTGTCATTCTTGAGGTTTTGCGAGACCATTTCTCTACATTTGGCGAAATAAACCGATGGGTACCACTACCGGGCTTTGGACGGATATTGGTGGTGTATCGTTTCGAGGACACTGCTGAACTCGCAAAACAGCAATGTGACCCCATTATCATACAACAATCGCAAGACGGGTGTGCAAATTTTTCTTCCTAATTGAAAACAGGAAATTAACGGATACGATATCAGCTCTGATGTGGTGCTACGTGTATATCGCGCGGATCCGAACCCCCTCACCGTCGACGACTATTTCGGAAACATGGTGCCCGAGGCGAATTATCTCCGCCCGCCAGCAACCGAGAAGAACTTCCTCATCTCACCACCTGGCTCTCCCCCCGTGGGCTGGGAGCAGATCAGGGAGGACCCACCAAACGCGACACCACTTGCAGACGACCTCATCCAGGCTCTCCTGCAACTTCAGATGCATGAGAAGCGCTCGAGTCTGGAGGTCCTGCTGGAGCCGCATGAGGGCGTCGGTGTCGGCGTATATGTGGAAGATTGCACCGAGGCGTGTGATGATGTCCACGATGGTAACTGGGTCTACGGAGAAACTGCTCTCGCGAGGGAGAAGTGGAGGCCGGTCGCGACGGCGCTGCCCCCGATGCTCGCGGCTTGATTGTATCTCATAACCTGTATCAAGTGAGTCTGATTTACCTTTTGCGTTGCCTCTTGTATCCTTTTCCCTCCTTCCTTCCGGATGATAACCTATCAGACCTGTTCCAACTCTTTCGAGGGACTGCGGACAAACCGATATTGCCTTTTAAATCTGATCCTTCTCGTATACTCTTGTTATCTCGTCGCCTCGACGTCATTCTGACGACATCATTTCCAGTAACCTTTTTGTCGGACGTACGACACACTCGGAGGCCACTGATTGCCACTTGTATATTGTGAGTCTTTTCTCCACTTCTTTTACCCCTCCCTTCCACCGCCCGTCATTATAAGATGAATTATTTCAGACCTGTTCTGCTTCCTTGTGGAGAAAAACCGAAATTGCCTTTTTTGCTGAACCTTGACGGGCGTCACATCTTTGCCCTTTCTTCGCTTTGGCGACCTCTTACTGATCCAAATTATCAGTCAGCTAATCTCTATTCCCCACGCCGCATCCACCATTTTCATGCATGTTATACGCTCGGACGTTACTCCCGCTGCCTCATTACTTAAATTTTATCTCACCCCGGATCCATTGGACACTGCTCTGTATAACCCCTGTTGCATACCACCACGCCTGCTAGCCGCCCATACCTGCTTACTATCCATCTGTACATCTACGATTCAATTGCATCCTGTGTAGCATTTCCATCCGCCTCGTTGCAATTGGCTATACGATTACATTTTGCAATGACTGACTTTGGCATCGAATTGCGAAGGCAGTGTACCTGTGCCGAATTCGTTGAACTTCGTCGGGGAGCGTGGTGAACGCGTGCATCGGAGCTCAGTCGGAGTCATTCACCGCCATAATAAAATGTCAGATGTTGCTGATCACCGCTGTCCATCGTCAATCGTCACCCTCTCTCGCCTATTCTTCATCCTTGCAGCCAGTATCTTATCGCTGATAAGTATCAGTCCGTGAGTGCGTACTTCAAGCTAGAACTTGAAGGAGCTTATTCTCATATTACATCTTGCCTCCGAATCCGATTGCTCAGAGCCACATTTGCCACTCTACTCCACGTGTGACGCGTTTTCCTCATAATCATGGCCGGTAATATAAACAAATGGACTCCTGGGGCATCCTGTACGACCACTTCGACTTTCCTGTGACTTAAGATGGTAGCTGATGTTGCTCAGATGGTCCTGTTCTCTCGCAGACGGACTTGTACCTTCTGCAAACAGAACTTGAGCTAAACCCGATCCTTCAAGGGAATAGCCCGGCCTTCTCGCTTACCATGAGCCTCACGAACGGTGCGCGATCCTTCCCCGCATACCGTTATCCCGCTGTGGCGCGGGGCAGGTTCACGTCAATGCTCAGGCGGGCTTACTCCTGCTTCGCGTCGTGCTTGGGCTGGTGGGGCTGTTATCCTGATCTTTATCCTTATTCTTATTCCACAGGGATAGCCGGCGGACTCAACGGGGAGTCGAGTGAACGTGATTTGGCATTCATACACAAGGACGAGCCCGCGACTATACCGCGCGTGTCGCAGCTCATGATCATCACGCAACATTCGCCCTGGTGTACGATCGTGAGGAACGACCGCGGGGTCACGATGGGCGACGTTTGCCAGCAGCTATTCAACGAGTACGTTGCGTCTATTGCCCTGTTTTCTGCTTGTTTTCTCTTCGTCTGACATTTAGACAGGTATACTCAGGAGACCATAACAGACGCCGAGTTCAACTCGATCAATCCACGGCTGCAGGAAAACATCAAGAGGGCTGCTCATGCCCTCTTACATGGGCCCTACGCAAACTCATACTACACTGCCGCACCGCCGCCACCCGCAACAATCAAGCGCATCAGTAAGCTCCTTTCGGTCTGCCTCCTTGCGATGAGGCGGGGTATGAACTCATTACTGTTGTGCCCACTTCCAGGCTGGCTTCGTGAGAGACATTGGTTCGAGTCGCTGCAGAAGGACGACAGCTATGTCATATCGAGATTGGGCTTCAAGGCTCCCAATATCTTTGTCTTGAGTCTCGCGCAATATTAAGCTTGTGCTGGTTCTGTTCTCTCTATGATGCCAGATGGGCTTGGATATCTCTAACGACATTTTTCCCTTTCATGACTACCTTCTACATGCTTACCCAACACCCGCATAAATCAACCTTATTCTGATCTTCATCTGCTCGCCATGTGATCCATACCTGTGCACTGACAATGAGTGCACTCCTGTGCATGTTCTTGGCAAGTCATGGTCCTCGATCGCGTCAATGCTCGTTAATGGCCCTTGTGCTAGTAGACGTGAGCTCATGTTTGACTACTATAGGACAACTTATAACTAATACGCTTGCCGTGCATTGTCGTACACAATCTATGTAGGGTTTCAAGGTCCGCATTGTCGACAGCTCTATAGAACACGCGTTTTATGTATGCTCTGTCTAAATCTATTCCTTGACGTATAACGCGTTTCCGATCGAGCCTCGGAAGCAAAATTCGCGCTGTTGGTCTTGGATACCCAATGAAAAGTGCTTGGATTACGATTCATACGGTTTGTACGTGCGTAGATCTGAAAGGCTAAAGCGCTAATGCTCAGCGGCTCCGTATAGCTAAATTGCATTACAGATTGGGTGGATCAGCGAATCCCACGTGTAGATTAGACCATGTACGCGATGTCAATGGGGGCACTGCTCTTGTAGATGCTTGCTCTTTTGTTTCGGTCACTCTTGACATCTATACCCTTCGCCCAAGACTGATACCAGGTTGACCTGTTCCAGCATCGTAATCTCGTTGGTCAGTCTCCCCCAGGCAGCCTGGACGTAACGAAGATTGAATCTCACCGCCGTGACTCCGAATCTACACAGCACTACATTGACAGAGGTTCACATATACCATGTATGTGGGTTTATCGCGATGTACATCACAGCCTGATCACTCTTGCCCAGCTAATCCTTCTCTGGATTTCGGTTTAGAAACCTTGTTTGCGTGAAGGCGTAACTGTACACGCGCAAATCATACACGAAATTATACCCCTGTCGTCGCGCTGCAGAGCGGTGTGAGCGATTCCGAGTCACTTTTCCTGATCGGTGAGTCCAAGCATCATTCTGAGCTATAGCCTTCGTTCATGTCGATATTAGTCCGCAGGGGAAGCAAAGGAAGGACATCAAGAGCCACCCATCATCGCCCATAGCATTCCTATAAAATGTCGCAAGGCGTCACACCTTTCGTTCCATCACCCTTTCTCGGACGCATGTCCACACCAAGTGATGGTCCGCCTCCCCCCGTAACTTCCCCAGTGGTACCAGATCACCCTGAAGGAGCCCCTATAGGATGGGCCGCGGAACCTCAGCACGCAGGCGCATACCCCAATTATCCAACATCCCCATACACACCGGGCTTCATTCCAACCAGGTACGCAACTCCAGGGAAACCTCTCGATCCATTTCTTCCCCCGGCTCCTGGTGCTTACTATCCAATACCTCCTGGGCCACCCTCGCGCGCTGAACTCGATAGAGCTGTCATGCCCAACGGGTTCTCATTGGACTGGACCGGATATCCTCCAGCCACTCCCGCCGCCACCGCTGCCCCCATCATTTCAAACCACCCTCAGGCGCCTCCAGCACTTCGACCCCCCAACAATCCCCATTCCGCGCCACCCAGCATATACGCCCAGACGCCGTACTACCCCCCACCCGCACAACTCCACCCTATGCAAGGCGCCCATTGGCGTCAATACCCCAACAGTGCGGGACCCTATGGCGCCTTTTCCGGGTACCCCCAACAAGGCTTCCAAGGATACCCGGGTTGGGGTACCTATGCCACTCCTGTCGGTCCCCATATGATGAATCTCGACGGATGGGGATTCCAGAGTGCAGGCTTTACGCCCGCTGGGTGGGCCCAGCAGGCCCCGCAACCACAACAGCAGCAGCCACAGCAAGTCCCGGGCATGCGCAGGCCAGGACAACCACGGGATGGGGATCGCGTTGACCAGTTCGCTGCCGGTCCCCATTGTACGTCCTTTCCTCGTTGCCAGTGCTAATAGTAACTTACGGCGTGGATTCTGCTTTCCTTTCCTGCTAGACGGCCCAGTGCTCGATCCATTCTTGATCAAAGTCGTCAATGCGGAGACCAAGGTCAACCCACTCCTCGAGCCGCTACCTGATGATGGCACGGAGCGCCCGCACCTGAAGTGGAACATGCTCTTCGAGTCGAACAACTGCCAGCGCTCGACAGACCCGAGCCACATCTCCTGGTCGGCAGGGCGGGACGCACCCGCAACGTTCCCGCGTGTCACCTCGCTCAACATCATCTCGGAGACCTTTCCGTGGATGATCACCATAAGGGCAGATAAGCCTAATATCGGCGTGACGTGCGGCGAGGTCATCGACTCCCTCAGTGACGGCTTCCAACTGCTGACGCCCAGGGAGGATTATGATGCACTGCCGAAGCCACAGCGTCAGATTGTGGGCCAGACGTACCGCCACAATCGCTCGCGTGAGCCCGGAGTGCCTGGCGGGCGCCTCGGGGAGGGCATGCGTCGCTTGGATTTCCTTGGGATGGACACGACGTTTGGCGGAATCTACAAAAATGACAGGTTGGTGCAGAAGATTGTTGGGGCGCCACTGCCGTGCACGTTTGTGTTGAAATGTGTGCGGCGGTATGCATTGACGGTGGAGGAGATTAAGCAGCATGAGGAGAAGGAGAAGGCAAAGAAGGCGGAAGAACGGAGGAGGAAGGCGGAGGAGGATGCTCACCACGCTGCAGCGGAGGCGGAGGCAAGGAGACGCAAAGCAACGGGCGAGACGGAGGCAAGGAGACGCAAGGCAACGGTCGAGACGGTGACCGACGACGGTGACTGAGGGGATACATGATGGATGCTGATTTTACTTTTGTTTTTTCTATTCTCTCTTTGCTCAGATTTTGTGATTTATACCTCAGTGTACGCCACATTTCAACGCCTCCTCCAACGTCTTGCTCTTGCTCTGTACCTTCAATCTCCAGTTTCGCATTGTATTATCATCCCTCGCATGTCTCTGGGAAGTAGCCTAGGTTGAAACCCTGTAATTCCACGCAAGTTTTCTCGAGGGCGGATGCATGCCGCTGCTTATGTCACAAAATTGATCCAGTTCTCTCGACGTGCCGCAGTGACCGCAGCCACCGGTCATCCGATGTTAAGGATGGAGTTGGCTATCTTTAGACTGGCTTCAACTCCCACCGTTTCCCTCAGGCTGGTTGCCAGTTCGAACTGTTTAAGAGCAACTCTCGCGGCGTCCAGTGGAATCTTCGACCGACCTTTGGCAAGAGCCACTCCAGTTTCTAATCCAGCTCTTTCGAAGTTGTAAATCACCACCACTAAGATGGGCGTTTTCACTCAGCTGCTGGGGTCTCTCGGCGGCACTTTGGCCGCCTACGGGGTGTATCGTCTCCTCAAACTGGTGTTTATGGAACTCACTTCGCCGTTGCGCAATCTTCCTGGGCCGAAAAACCCGAGCATCATCTGGGGAAACTTGAAAGAGATGCGCGAAGAGGTACGGGCGCTCTTCTCCGTCATAGACATTTTTTTTTTGGCTTCTCTAGATGACCATCGAGGACGCGCTTCTGAATCGGTGGGTTGAGGCACACGGAACGACTTTCAAATACCACGGCATCCTGGGTGTAAGTACCCCTCTTTGTGAGGCTTTGATCATCATTAATTTGCTCATTTTACTGCTCTAGATGAGTCGATTGCACACATTGGACCCCACGGCCTTGAATCACATCCTTATGAAAACTGATATTTATCAGAAAGCCGACGCAACACGCTATATCTTGAGTAGTATCGTTGGTGCTGGTGTGTATGACGAACAACAGAACCTCTATCTCCGACTTAAGGTCATACATAGGCGTCCTTGTTGTCGAGGGAGATAAGCACAAGCAGCAGGTGCGTATGACGTTTTATTCCCTATCTGACGAGAGTCAATGCCCACAATATGAATCAATGACACAGCGCAAAGTTATGGTGAGACTCATATTGCCGATATCCTTCGATACGGTCTAACTTAGGTCCTCGCAGAATCCAGCGTTCAGCCCATCGCAAATACGAGAACTCACACAAATTTTTGTTGCGAAATCCATCCAAGTATGCCGGTTGTTATTTATGTTTCGATAGGACGGGTCTGATCCTTCTTCGAAAAGTTACGGGACGTCCTGGTTGCTGATAATGCCAGTCAAGGTGGAATCAGTCGCGTTGAGGTCATGTCGTGGTTAAGCAAAGCAACTCTTGACATCATTGGTCTCGCAGGTCATTGTTAATTTATCTTTCTTGTCCGCAACTCAACGCTTTTCTTCTAGGATTTAACTACGAGTTTGACTCCCTTAATCCGAGCGGGGAAGAGAACGAACTTAGCGCCGCATTTGCCTCCCTTTTCGCCTCTAGCACAAAGCCAAGTATCATTCCAATGCTCAGGGCATGGTTTCCTTTTTTCCGCTTCCTGGTAAGTTCCATGACTGCCTTCGTTTGAAAAATGGCCGATGTTTGTCTTCACCGCAGCGGGATGAAAAGGATGGTGAGGCGAAGCAGTCGTCGCAAACTATGGCGCGGATAGGAAACCAGTTGCTGCGTGAAAGCAAGGCCTCTATCCACGACAAGAGCGAGTGGAAGTCGCGAGACCTGCTTTCACTCCTGGTCAAATCGAACATGGCCACTGATCTTCCGGAGAACAAGCGCATGTCTGACCAAGATGTTTTGGACCGTGAGTCGTGATCACGGTTTTTCTATAAGTCCAGAACTAATTGCAGTCAGGATTTTTTCAGAGATTGCAACTTTTCTAGTAGCGGGTCACGAAACCACCAGGTTGGTATAATCCACCTAGACGATCGCATACTTCTCTAACGGTTTTTATGTACAGCACTGGCACTAGTTGGGCTCTGTACGCCCTCAGTGTGAACAAAGGAGTCCAGGACAAGCTTAGGCAGGAGCTTCTTTCAGTCGACACCGAGAACCCAACAATGGATGAGCTCAACGCATTGCCGTACCTTGACATGGTTGTTCGCGAAATTTTGCGCCTCCACTCCCCTGTCGCCTCCACTCTTCGTGAAGCCATGCAGGACGATATCATCCCCCTCAGCAATCCGTGGACGGACAGCAAGGGCGTCGTCCACGATACCATCAGGTAGGCCTCTCGCATAAATTCCTTCCAGACCCACCTACTGACTGTGCCTCAATCGAGCCAGGGTGCGCAAAGGCCAGGCCGTCCGCATTCCCATCCTCGGAATAAACCACAGCTCCGCGTTTTGGGGTACAGATGCTCAAACCTTCCGGTACGTTTCGGTTCTGTAAACTATTATTGTTATCTGGGAGTTAATATCCGCGCCATGCGCTTTTACAGACCAGAACGCTGGGAAAAGGTCCCAGAAGCCGTGAGCAGCATCCCGGGCGTGTGGGGCCATATGCTTACCTTCCTCGGCGGACCCCGTGCCTGCATCGGATACCGCTTCTCGCTCGTCGTGTACGTCTCTTCGTCACTGATCTCCAGTCCCTTTTTGTGACGCGCTTGTGTGCGACCCGTTCTTCTAGGATGAAGGCACTGCTGTTCACACTTGTACGCGCGTTCGAGATGGAATTGGCTGTACCGGTGTTGGATGTTGTCATGAAGAGGGGGATCGTATCAAGGCCAGCGCTGGCGTCCGATTCCAAGGGTGGTAATCAACTGCCTCTCTTGCTTAGGCCTTCTGATGTCGTGCAATCATGAAGTGTTACTTCGTGTAATCTTGTCACAAGTAGTGACTGCGTGCAAACCGCTAGCTGTGAATACTTGTTTTATCCCTGTAACATAGTCCTCAACTTCTTCGTTGCCTCAGATTGTGAAGTAAGACTGTCGAGCTCATCAAGAGACGACGATCTCGCAGTTCTGATTGCAAGATTGAAGAAAAATAACAAGTGTTGGTGTGTTGAACACCCTCTGCTTCTATGGTGAATCCATCCATCCATCCATCCATCCTTGCTAGCGCTGATTCTTGGTGACAGGACGAGTCATAGAAAACTGGATATTGGAAACATTAGAACGAATTGTGTAGCGGGAGACCGATTACTTGCTCCTGATGATTTTAGAACGCCACCCAGTGGCTAGTGTTGCCTGCGTTCATCCACTCGGCAATGCCATATGCTTCGTAATTTTCGCCAGCAGCGCCCCCCGTGTATCTGGCGACCCAGCGGTGGTAAACACTGACCGCAGGGTTGGCCACAATATTAGTAGCATGGAACGCCACAGTTTTTCCAGTCGACAACACGAAAGTCAGGTTAAACGCGGTCGGCGCCACCACCTTCACCTCAGTGACTTCGCCGATCGGGGTAACGATGGAGATGTCCCTGGTGCGTTCGCCGATAATGTTGCACTGACTCGACACGAACTTGCCCTTGTAGCTGAGATGCGCGCCGTTGATGTAGTTGGCTCCGGTAGAGGGCTGGCCGCTGAAGGAGACGAAAGACCAGGGGCCAACCTGCGCGATAAGGACGTACCAGGAACGCACAAAGTCGTTCATTGCATTAGGGCCCCAGTTGGAGTCCTTGTATCCCGCGCCAGTAAATTTGACCGTCTTGCCAGCGATGACCAGGTCGACGACAGAGGGACCACCTAAAAAGGAATGATGGTGAATCCACCGCATATGGCCAAGTAAGGCGTTTAGCATACCAGGGATGCTGATGCGCCAGCCAGTCTTTTTGTACAAGATGACCTCCGCATCAGTGAGGGGCCGGCCATCGGCGACCAGCTTATCGAAGAAGGGAGAGTCTGTCTCCGCTTTACCTCCGCAGCCGGTGAGATGCTGGCTCTCGCTGGTGATGACAATCGTCCCTCGCACATAAGCTGTGTTGAGGTTGATTGTGAACTTCTTATGGTCACAGCTGGCGATAAAGGTGATTTCCTTGTTACCCCACGTTCCGACGGTAATGCCACTTGGGGTAGCAGTCACATCGGACGTGTTGAATACGATGGTCTGGCCGAAGGGAAGGCCGTCGGTGTCGAAGCCATTGATCTCCACCGGAAATAGCGGGGTATTCGAGGAGCCGAACTGGAAGGTGTTTCCTACAAGTCAACGTGATGAGCTCCAGGTATGGCAGTCAAATGAGGCTCCTGACCATGCTTGAGAACAACTTCAACGGAGGGCGGGATTCCCACTGCACCAGCAGGTGTTCCTTTCGCAGGTGTTTGGCTGATGACTTGGGTATACCACCAATCAACTGCACGGTTGTCAGCCCTGACGTCTATATGAGGGCCTTCCCAGTTCTGCAGATTGGCGGCCCAAGCAGATAACGGCACTTTGAAGGAAGAGTCCAAGGACGTTAACAAAGAGTCAATCAAAGGACAAAGATTCGACTGACGCAAATATCCGAGTAGCGCAATTAGCGTGAGCTGGATCATCCTGATGTCGCTGATTATGGCGTGTAGTGATCCAGCTAACTGAAGACACGATAGATGGATGACAAGGAAACATTAACAGGAAAAGTCTCGCCTTTATACAAGACAAGTGCCCTGCACTACCGGGAGGTACGAATGACCGACGAAGGATCCGGAGCGTCTAATTGAGGCGGCGTTGAGGGTTGTGCCATGCGTTTCTCGTCCCGAACACACATTGATCTCTATCTATAACATCTATAACATAAAGGACAAGGCTATACAAGACAAGTGCGCTGCGCTACCAATGACCGACGCGGTACGGGATCCACGTTGCTGGGTGTGTCATATGTGTTTCTCGTCCCGAACACACAGTGATCTATCTATAACATCTATCTATAACAAAGGGCATCTATAACATAAGGGACAAGGCTTCTACGTGAAATCTTCGCAATGAAGCGACTCTGATGGTAAACTAATGCGATGTATTAGTGTAACTGTCCAATAGTAATGGTACAACGATATGATATGTGATTTGTCCGTTGCTAAGGTTTGGGGGAAGGACCGAAGGTTCTTCAGCTCGAAACACTGACCCGAATCTGTGAAGGCAGATGGTCCGCGTGGGCTGCATGGGCGGGCAGGCCAATGCAGCTCCACCAGAATGCAAGTCTGGTGCATCGAGCGGGTTCTAGCGACGCTGCTGAAAAAGGGAGTGGGGAGGGTGAGGGGGGGGGGGGGGAACCCAGAGGAATCGACGAGTCTACCCCTCGGGCCCCCAATTGTCGATGTGACGAGGGAAAAGGTCCGCCCCCCATCCCCTGACTCAGATT
>JABCKV010000196.1:0-32127 GCA_018282005.1 Asterophora parasitica
CATGCTGCTCGCTATGCTCCGGCATGCCCGTTAACAACTCTGGTTCCCCGTGTCCGTCTCCTCGAGGCTTTCTGAAATGCTCCACGCTGTGTGACTCGACTCCCCCTTTACAGGATATATTGCCAGTCACTTCTTGAGTTTCTTGAACTGTGATCTACGAGCCATATGCTAGAGTGACGGCTCTGTATGGCTCGAATATCAGCTTTCCGTGGAACTCGCCTTCCTCCCATTACTTTGTTGTTGACATTGTCGACCCGGAGCTACATGAATTCAATCAGCTCTTTTGCTGGATGCGCTTTGATATTGTACTTAGGATGGCATCTGAAAAGCTGCTGAATCTACTGCCTGCCATAGCTTAGCAGGACCAAGCGACACCATCACACGATGATACGCATTACCTAGATCGGTGAGATGCTGACACGGCTTTGCCACATCCCCAAGAGCCCGCTCTAACGCAGTCTGTGACCTTTTCTCCCCTAATGTCCACCACACCTTTGCGTAGAAGGCACCCACATCCACACGGCAACTGCTACAGAAGCCCTTCTTTCTCTTCTTCGAATCTATGGTACAAGCCCGGTCGATCACTTCGGTCAGTATATTGGTACAGAGCTGACGGTAGCGAACCTACAGAGGGAAGTGGTAACAAAAGTAAGCAATTTGAATATCACTCGATCAGATATCATGCTGGCTCACCCATGGGACAACAAGCTGTGTGGAGAGCATGTCGACCACCTTGTCGAGCGGGATATCCAACAGAAGCGGTGTGGCCTCTGGATATATCTCGTTATACCCATGCCTCGACGCGAAGTTCATCAGATCCACAGGATGGTCTGCAAGATTTGCTCTGGCAACAGTAAGAGCTCGCTTCAGACCTAAAAATCAAGGAAACCGCAGGACACTCACTTCATACGAACCAGGCAGATATTGATCGCCGCAAACACTTCGTACTTCTCCGCAGCCTCCGCAAGCGGTGCCAGCACCTCAAACGGCGTGTCGTCAAGCGTGGGGTGGCGTTGCGGGTAGACAAATTGAAACAGAAGCTCCAGCGTCGTGGAACTCTCTTCAAGCCGTACTACCTCCCCCTGCGTGTCAAACTCGGCGGGCGGAAATGCCCCTGCATTCCCTTCCAGATATGTGCGATGAATATGGAATGCCACGTTATCCGATGACAGAAATACGACGTCCGCATCGCCCGAGTTAACTGTGTGCAGAAGAGAGGGAGTCGGAGGTGAGCGCGCGCTTCGAACAGCTTTACTAGTGTCAATGCCTATAAGTACATCTTGGAGATATTGTCCAGGAATGTTCTGCGGGCTGCATGCTTGTGTTGAAGATAGTCCCCAGTGAAAGATGACAGCAATTGAGCCCCAGAGATCGTAGAAGAGGAATTGAGCAGAATGAGCAGTCCAACCAAAGTCCGACGAGTCCACAAGCCAGAAGTTTGCCTTTGTTGACCCATTTGCAGTGATCATCTAATCTAATCGGAATGAGCTTTGACCTTGAAGGCGCTAAACAACACTCTCCGCTGCTTTGGTTGTACAACGACAGAGCTCGAGGGAGGCGAGAATGCTAGGATGATTCTACCAATGCAAAGATGGTAGTGCTGGGCCCCAGCAGACAGTAACATGTGAGCTGAGAGCGGAAAAGCCCTTCGGCGGCACTACCAGGAATCTAAGTATCAGATCGACGAAAAGGTGTCGCACGCGCACGTCGGGCGCTCGAGCACGATAGATACATAAAGAAATCAAAGATGACGTGCGGTGTAATTTGTCCCGGAGGGAAGGGCATTTGATTGTACAACGACAGAGCGTACATCGAGCAATGCTACGACGATTCTACCAATGCAACGGCGGTAGACATAGGAGAGATGCAATCTGAGGCACATTTCAAAACCGGGTACGGAGCCACGAAGACACATAGGAGAGGCGTTTCCCGCAGGGTGTCGACACTCAGAATCGGCACGACTGGCGTAGGGGTCTCGAGGACGTTTGGTACGAGGGACTGGTAAAGCGAGACGGGCTTGACCATCTTCCAGCCAATAGCTTCACGAGTTCGTCCTATATCGGCTGGGAGTGGCCATTTGTACTCGTCAGGCTCTTGGGGAAATGTAAGCATGGAAGACAGTAGAGGCGATTGAAGACCTCGTACCTAACCTCCGTTGGTCATCCTCGTCCTCGCCCTCTATCTCCACCAGTGGGGCGCTGCAGGTTGCACGGACGTCTACGACGCGAGGTGAGTGACGTGAATAAGATCAAAGGCTGAAGGTACGCACCGTCCATCTTAAGTTAGTATCCGCAAATTGGGAAACGTAAGTATCCCGCCATGTTCGAACCAGGGAATGTGTTGAATACCATCGAGGACGGACCTGGACTCGGGGATGCTATCGACGAGATGTTAAGGCGAGGAGATGCCCATGCAAATCAAGAGAGATGCCACTTACAGAAGGAGACCGGCGGTTTATCGAGAAGGAGGGAGGATCGATGGGCTCTGTAGGTGCTGGGGATTATTAAAAGGTTGGATAAGTGTGTACGAAGCAGGTATGAGAGAGAGAATCTGCTCACCAATGGGGCAGAAGGAGGGAGAAACTGTGCATCTGTGGTGTTGTGAACACGCCTGTCGCCATACGCACCAGGATTTGGGAAGCCGAAAGCCTTCGTTATCATCTTGCGCGCCCGTACCCGTAACCTGATATCCTGTGTCCCTCTCGTCTTTTCGGAAACTGTCAGTGGCAGCTTCGTCCTGCTGCACGTACAAGGTAGGCTCACCTGTGATTCAACGAACCTCGATGCTACACACGTCGAATGAGAATCGCTGACCACACTGTATACACCCCCATTCTCCAAGCCCCGGTTCTCCCGCTCTGGCAAACTCAGCCTCCAACTCAGCCTATCTCAGGTCCTCGAGGCTACGGCTGATATATCGTCGGACCATCCGATTCGGGGCGATGCGGTTGAACATGACGAAGTCCCTCGTGTCGACCCTCGAACAGTGCTTAGAACCTCATTGCACGAAGAATGAGTCAAGTGAGCGACCACTAGAGCCAATTGTGAACAGTAAAAGAGTTGATAAATTCCGTGGAGTGACCAGTGACTAGTGAGCGGGAGCAGAGTGACAATAATCTGATGCCGTGCCACTTGTCTTCCTCCCATCATGACATCAATAGCGGGGAGAAGGAATTTTAAGGGATGCCGCCTCGCTGAAGCACTAAGGCCGCCTATTCCTTTCATTTAACCTTCTCCCTACTACGACGAATCTCCTGACGCACCATGAAATTCACGACTTCCCTCGCACTTGTATCTGCTTTCGTTGGTACGCCGCGTTTTCGGAAGTTTTTTTTCCATCCAGTCACACGCTCTGAACATTACATTCTTTCTTTCTTCCTCCTTGCAGCATACAGTAGCGCAGCTCCAGCCACGTTCACTCTTTATGCGGTACAGACGACCGCGGGCTTTGAGCGTCCCCACGAGACGTTCTCGCCGATTGGCGTCAATGAGAACGGAGCTACAACATACTTCAACGAGATCATCGCCAGCGTGTACTACGAGCAGCAGTTGAATGGCGGTGGGACGACATTCACGAGCAGAGGAAGCGTTATCACGCAGCCAGCACCGATTCGGACCTTCACGAGTGATCCTATAACGTTCCACGGTGCGTCCTACCCACCTATCTCCGAATCGTTCGAGTTCAAATGGAACTCCTTCCTCTCTTCTTCTGCAGCCACGATAGTACAAGACGCCTCGCACTTCGTCTTCCACAAGGAGCCGTCACCGACAGGAGACATCGACATCGCCGGGAACAACCTCTCGTGCGACCTGGATGGGAAGGGCGGCGGAGCGTGTGTCAACGAGCACTGGGTTAAAGGCGAGCCGACTGCCACCTCCACGTACACTGGCTCGGCCATCCCGTACTACACAGTCGTTGTGGAGCCGGAGAGCATAGGCAAGGGCGACTCGAATGGAGGTGGGAACGGGAACGGGAATGGAGGCAAGGATAATGCGGCGACGAGGTCAGCTGCGGGATGGGGCGTGCTTGCGTTGGGCATATTGGTCGGTGCGCTGCAGGTTGTGTGATTCATTTGTCTTCTATTCCACAACTGAATAGACGAGATAAACTAAGCGTCCGCGTCGGGAACGGGAGAGTGGATAAGAACTGGGGTGTGGATAATAATATCTTGTCTTGTTGCTGGTGGAGTCCTGGAATCTCTTCCTCTCTCTTCCTCCTTTTCTGCGCACGCACACATCATTTCCATGTCTCTCGGCCTCCCTATGGAAATCGTGGACGAGGTGATTGGGCACTTGAATAACCAGGATCCGACCTTGGGCGCATGCAGCTTGTTATCAACGTCCTTCCATCGCTCCTCTCAGAAAAAAGCTGTTCCGTTGCATCGTCGTCGACTTCGCTTCTGAATCCACACGCAGCGCTGGCAATGCACCTTTTCCTCGCTGCGTTATCCAGCAATATTCCAATTCTCGCCTCCTACATGCAAATGCTGCTCGTGAGTAGCCGTCGAGCATTCCAGGAATGCTCCGTGTGTATCCGATTCCGACATCGGTTCCACCCTGCTACTCTATTAGAACGTAGCAATTCTCGAGCTTACAGGCACACACACATTGATCTTACCCGCGCCATGTCTTTGGGCCACTCGGAAGAGCTTTTCCATTGCTCCTTTGTCGACTTCCCTGCCGCATTCCCAAGTCGCCCGTCGCACCTTCGCCAACTCAAATTGAGGCAATTCGGAAGGCAACGTCACCCTCGAGTAATGGAGCTGTATTCCTTGCAAGGACCTACATTTGGATCTCTTCAAACTCGTTGCAGCGACTCTCCAACATCTCGAGATGCCTGCTTGTCCAGGTACGTCGGTCTTTGCTGTACCGTACTGGGCGTCCTCACCAACTTGAACCGTAACAGCTTTTCTATAGCCGTCGGAACTACATACCTCTCGATCTAACGGTTCTTTCGAACCTTCGCACTCTCCGCATCAATATGGAATTCGCAAAACAGCCCAGCGACTGGCTCTTCGCCATCCTCAAGAGTCAAGACTTTGCCAGTTGGAACCAAACAGCTCACTTGGCATGCAGACCCGCTTCTCGGACGCCGCCCATCATGACGCCACCTGTCCTGAACGTGAATATCGACGGCTGGGGTCGCGTAGGCGCGCTTTTGAGCGGAGAGCCTCATGCGCGCACTCTGAGGAGAGTCGAGCTGTGCTTTGATCTGCCGGATCCCTGGGCGTCTTATGACTCCTTCGTCGAGGGACGTTTTACATAACGCTGCTGTATGGAAAATGTCCGTCCCGCAGCGGCTACCTACGCTCGCGGAAAGAAGCCGTGTATGGTTCCGTCGCAGTTTGTACTCGTCCCGTGTAAGCGAGAATGGTTTAGCTCGTGTCTGGAGGATGCAGAAGAATAGAAGGTCAAAGGATCACATCGTGAGGAATACTTTTCCCGGGGCTCGAATCTCTCTCTGTACATGCCATCCGTTCCATGGTAACACTACCCTGCCTGATATCGGCCTGATATGCCTATCTGTTACCGTCTTCTTCTGCGCTAGGGCTATTGTCGGGAACGCCTGCGGTATTGTGGCGCATGAGGACGGAGGCACCAGCTTTGTTGCATACGGCGCTATAGCCAAGTGGTTACGGCGACAGATTCGAACGTGCAAAGCATATCTGTTCCTCTTTGAGGGCGCAGGTTCAAATCCTGCTGGCGTCGCGTTCTACAGACAGTCCTGTTCTCTTGACCAGTATTATTGATTTTTTCACACTAGCAATGATTGATGAGGCTTGAATATCTCATTCAACAGCAACTCACTGTAATACATCTTTTAAGGATGTGGTATACTGACATCATTTACCTATGTAATTGAACTTGATCAGCCTGTGTGCTCTGGTGGCGCCCGAGGACGCGACGCGACGCGACAAAAGTCACGTGAAAGCAATGTGACCGTTCGGTTGACAATGACATTAACTTGCGCCCGAATCGGAATCCTGTCAGGCTAGGCCCGACTTGACCTCAACTTCAACTTCAAGCTCTCGTCTCAAGAGTTTCACTCAGCAGCAAGCATCTCAACAGTCTACGTAAATACTTCATGATATTTTCCCTTTCATCCACTGAAATGCGTACTCAGGCTCACCCAAACTTCTTGATGATGTCTTCCGAGTCCGTCGCCGCGACGCTCCAATCGCTTCCACCCGAGATTCTCTCCGAGATATTCATCCATTCTTCGACATCCACTATTTCCGTGCCGCCGGTCCTTACCGATATGCCTTGGGTACTTGGACGTGTGTGCAGGCGGTGGAGGGACATATGCCGTCGCGAGCGGCGAATCTGGGGACTCGTCCGAGTCCACTCAGATCTTGTGGATCTTCACCGTGTCTTGGAACTCGTTCCTCCCGCTGTCCATCTCGACTTGTACCTCGCAGTAACGGAAGAGCGTCCAGTGGTCTCTGAACTTAAACCGCTTGGAGCGCCGGTTTTGCCATCCCTTGTGGAGCGTACAGAAAAGCTTGATATGCTGTGCTGGGATGGCATCGACGGTATTTTCGCAGAGAGCGCCTTTCCGCTGCTCCGATCTCTCAGGGTTCGCTGCGTGAAGGATGCCTCACCGCACCAAAGCTATCGGCTGTTCTTGGCTGCACGGCACGTTCGCGAATTGTGCCTCCACGATGGCCACGAATCTAGAAAAGTTTCCTTTGTATCACTCCCTTTCCACTGGGACAATATCACGATGCTCGACCTTGGGTTCAACAGTGGGCCATCACTGGTCGACTTTCTCCTCGGCCTGGCACAGTGCACATCCTTGGAACATCTCCGTGTCAGCTTCACACAGAACCACACTGATACCCTCATACCGAAGGCAATTCAGAGATTCCCTCGACTACACACCGTTCAAATCACCCACATCGTTCCGCCAGCGCTAGCAAACTTTGTTCCACAGTTCTGGGAACACATCGCCTCTCTCAATCTCCGATCAGTCGAATTCCAAGACGTGGGTGTCTTGATATCCGCCCTTCGACAGTGTTCTCTTCTACACACTCTATCCATTTCATATCTGTGCTGGGAAACGACGGAGACCCTCGATATCCCCGTCCCACTACCGCGACTCGTCAATCTTTCTGTGGAGGTCGACAGTACATCAATGCTCTTCCACCACATGATTGTTCCGTCTCTGAAGAACCTTCACATCCGTTCCGATCTGACATTCAACCTCGTGCCGCTGATGGATATGTTAGTATCCTCTGAATGTGCGCTTCAGACCATTGACTTTGCCTTCTATGGCAATTTTCCGGTCGAACAGTGGTATAATTCTGGCTTGCATGACCTTCTCGCCGCCAGTCAGACCGTCACGAGCGTCAAAATACCGCCTCTCCATACGAGGATTGCCGAAGATTTCGCTGAAGGAAATCTTTTGCCGCGCCTTCACGCTCTCGAATGGAGGACACACTACGATACATGTGGGCTTTTTCTATCCGTCCTCGAAAAGCGAATGAGGCTCGAGGCGGGTGGAGGTATCAGTCTTTGTCGGGCAGTTTGCCTCAATCAATCCATCGACGATTTGGTCTTTGCAGAATCTCGATTGCAGTTCCTGCGAGAGGAATACCGATTGGACGTTCAAGTCCTCAGCCACACTCCCGAATTCATGACATGGGGACTCCGCATCAACGAGTGGGCGAAGGACTTTTAGGTTGATAGCATGACGATGGCAAATACTCACGTTCAATAGTGAGTTTCCTACTTTGACGAGATACATCACTGATCAATATGTACACAGAAAGTTAGATTATTTATTTCCGAGAAAGTGGGAACTGTAGGCCATTGCAAATGATGGGACGATCTCGACATTCCCCATTATATCCTTCTATCCTTCTATATCATCTATTGGATGACCCGGATGCATTATGAGTAATAGTAATAGTATACTCTTTGTCGGACGATGGAAACTTACGGCCTCCATTTCAACTTTCCAACCACTGTTTAGAACATACACATAATACATTCTCCAACACAGCTCCACGTCGCCTTCCCCCACATGCATGCCATCACTTCCTTGGGGGGGAGTCGTACATCGACATTGAAAAAGAAAAGTGGGATTGATATCGATATTCAAAGTGTGATTACAGTAAATAATTATCTATTCAGGGTGTTACGTCGGATATGGCAACGACAGCGAAGACTGGCAACCTACGGAGAGTACACTACTACTCAACCTCTAGCACGCCACATCATTCTGTGCCAGTGATCGCGTCTCCCCGACCGATACCATTATATGTCTGCGCATGTCATATCTATGTGGCGCATATATGTAGCCATATGGACTAGTAGAGTAAGTTTACATTACCATGTCGGACAAAAATAAAAAAGGATATACTTACTATTCCCTGAGCTGACCAGCGGCGTTCGACTTTCTTCCACCCCTTCAAGCCGAATGGTCACCAAGACTGGCACTCCGCGTTACGTTGAAGAGCGAGTGATCACCGCACGTACGGATATGATCCCCGCCTGGAGTTGAAGCATAAGGTCGAAAGAAAGTTGAAAGTGCTCAGGCTCTTCAACGCCATCTGTTGCGCCTGAGATATATGAGCGGCTGTCCGTCCTTGGAGAGTACAGACGTTGTTGTGAGCACGGAGACGCGGGTGGTGGAACGCCAACTTGAACATGCGCACTGGAGCCCCGAGCGTCCACTTCCCAAATCTTGAACTGGCACTGCCAAGAGAGAAACGGTAAGGTTCAGTCTAAGCGCTGCCAGTGTCCGCAGATAGTGATACACATGATCTGCCAAGCGTCAAACGTCGACGTTGACGTTGACGGTCTGTGGGCGCTCGGGATGCAAGATAGGTCACGTCTGGACGTATACGGTATACATTTGAGTGCTTACGACGGAGGATCAGAGATAAGATCGACGTATGATCACGCAGCATACGTCCCGCGGAGGCTTCTTAGAATGTAGAGCAATAGAGACGTTCGTGGAATGTGCACAAAAAGACCAACTTCAAGGGCGCTCCAAGTCCAAGTAGTGAGTCGGATTCGACTTCAGGTGATCCACAAGTGATCGAAGACGAAAAGGCCCTCACACCAACAAGCCATGGAAGTCGCAATGTTAATGGTGTGGTGCAGATTCGGTACTCAAGGTAGCAGTAGTCGACAAGGCCACCGTGACGGAGACATCCAACGAGATGGAAAGCCAAGAACGTCACCGTTCATGAAACAGCATGCACAGTGCACGGCGTTCAGTCAGTTGGTCACCGGTGGTACAGGAAAGAAATTTATTGAGATCATTCGTGGAGTCGCCGATTGATTAGATCAAAAATGATTTTGTCGACCACCACATCCTTACCGCAGCCTTACCTACCATGTACATGCTCATGCATGCGTCGCCAGCCCCCTGCCTCGCATCTCAATCTCAGTGCTCTCTCGAACCTACGACACAGCCGATGATTCCTGTCAGCCTGAAAAGGGGCAAACAGAAAAAGCCGTGGCGCAGCCGTGTGTGCCGTGCGTCTGGCAGCATTCCTGTGACCAGTACCGTGCAGGAGCCGTCCATTGGCCGTGCCTACTAGACGTGGTTGGCGAGGTATGCTGGTTGAATGGTAGATATTTCCATGGGATGTTGCGCCATCTGCGACAATTTGGATGCTCGGATATGTGTACTAGTACTACTGATATAGTTTCACATACCTATTATCTTAAATTGAAGAACAACGTCGGTTGAAAATAGAGAAATTCAATATTGGCGCAACGACGACGTCGTTGCAAAACAAAAATATCTGTCGTTTCAAAAGCTTTGAAACGACGAAAGGATTTCGGCCCGCCTGAGCGGAGTTGGAAATTGTGGGACGACACCGACAGCGCGACGCGTCGTCGTCGTCGTCGTCGTGCAACTTGCAACTGTGCACTTCATTCTACTTCGCGTTATCTGTTCTAAGCATTCACTTCATTTCACGGTCAGTTCTGCGGGGCATAATGTGAACCGAAAAGTGTAACGATTCGTCCCCGTCGTTTGCGCCAAAATTGAATTCCCCTATTATATCCACAGGGTCTGGTGGTTGAATGGTTTCAAGGAGGTGCCATGTTTACAGTCCTTCAACAGTGGTGCGGCTCCTGCACGGCACCACGATACACACGGTACGCACGGCCACGGCTTTTTTTAGGCGCCCAGCATGCTTCTCTCGAGTCCTGTGACGCTCACTGACAGTGAATACAGAGTCCCAGTCCACCTGGCGATCATATGATGTCGTACTTCTCCTCCTCCTGACTTCCCCACTTCCCCACAGCGGGCCGGTGAATTTGAATGATAAAATAAGAATATAAGACTCTCCAGGATCCCCAGGCGAATTAGCACTTTTCTAAGGAGACTAGTACTGTCGCTGCCATGCCCCAAGCGCAAGGACTCAGTAACTTGCAGAAGGGCACCGCTGGCAACAAGTTCTTCAAGAAGCCTCGTCCACTCAAAGTCGGCGACAGACTAACGGATGCAGCTGCGCTCACGCTCCGCGAGACTCTCCTCCCCCTCTGTCTCGTCACGATCCTCTACTTCCTCTGGGTGAGTCTACGACCCAGGCCCAACTACTACGGCTAACTCCCAACTCCCCCCCAGGGCTTCGCCTACGGCCTCCTCGACACCCTGAACAAGCACTTCCAATCCACGCTGGGCATCACCCGCACGCACTCCTCCGGGCTCCAAGCAGCCTACTTCGGCGCCTACCCCCTTGCGTCCCTCGGCTACGCCAACTATGTCCTCCGCAATTTCGGGTACCGCGCTACCTTCATCCTGGGTCTATCGCTGTATGGCGTAGGGGCGCTGTTGATGTGGCCCGCGGGCCTCAAACGCAGCTTCGGCGGCTTTTGTGGTGCGACGTTTGTTATTGGGAGTGGTTTGGGCACGTTGGAGTGTGCTGCTAATCCGTATATGGCTGGTATGTCCTTCCACATTCCCAGCTTGCTTCCATTCGCGCATGAGTATATTATGTATATCTTATTTTTTAAATGATGGTGCCAGTGACGGGCCCACCGCGCTACGCAGAGCTCCGCATCAACCTTGCCCAGGCCATCCAAGCCACCGGAACCGTCGTCGGGCCCGTCTTGGGCTCATACGTGTTCTTCAAGGACACGGGAGATAGCGTCGACTCGCTCAAGACCGTCCAATGGGTCTACCTCGCCATAGCCATTTTCGTCTTCCTCCTTGCAGCTGTTTTTTATTTTGTGGATATTCCCGAGGTGACTGGTACGTCTGCCCGTGTATTCGTATGCGTACGATTTGTGATCGTGACGCACTGCGCAGACGCGGATATGGCACAGCAGGCTGAATCGACGCATGTCGGATCAGAGAGTAAAGACAGCTCCTCCGGGTCGTTCTGGACGCAATATCGGGTCTTCCACGCCGCTTTTGCCCAGTTCTGCTATGTTGGAGCACAAGGTACGTTCTTTCCGTGACCGAGTCTGAAGAAGAACCATCTCAAGTTCTAATCACGGCGCCAACACCCACAAAACAGTCGCGATCGCAGGGTACTTCATCAACTACGTAACCGAGACTCGCCGGGACACATCCCCCGCGCTCGGAGCCAAGTTCCTCGCCATCGCCCAGGGATGTTTCGCACTGGGGCGGTTCAGTGGATCTCGTGAGTTATCCGCATCTCCTCTTCAATTTATCATGCTGGTCCCTTCTTACTTCTTACTCTAGTCTTGATGCGCTTTATAAAGCCCCGCATCGTCTTCCTGCTCTATCTCTCGAGCGTAATCGCATTCTGCGCCGCCAGTATCACACAACGCGGGAACACCGGTCTTGCCATGCTCACCATGGCCCTGTTCTTCGAGAGCGTGTGCTTCCCCACTATTGTTGCGTTGGGCATTCGGGGGATCGGAAGACACACCAAGGTAAGTATCGAAGTGCAAGCTCGGGTTCATAGAATGATTGAACTTTCACCGCATACTTAACCCAATGCAATATCCGTTTTCTTCAGCGCGGTGCCGGGTGGATCGTAGGAGGCGTCGTCGGTGGCGCATGCGTAAGCCGCCACTTATATCGAGATTTTGGATTATTATTGTTCTGACCATAGCTCCTATATAAATCATAGGTTCCTCCGATCCTGGCGCGCGTTGCAGACGCGCGAAACAGCACGGCGTTTGCGATGATCATCCCCGTGGTGTTCTTCCTGCTTGCGTATACATACGCGCTGGCGGTGAATTTCGTGCCGAGCTACCGGGATAAGGCTGATTTGGTTCGAGA
Organism: Asterophora parasitica; assembly: GCA_018282005.1. Lineage (NCBI taxonomy): Eukaryota > Fungi > Basidiomycota > Agaricomycetes > Agaricales > Lyophyllaceae > Asterophora > Asterophora parasitica. The sequence continues at coordinate 12,220 of JABCKV010000196.1, forward strand.
GGCGCACAAAGCTACTGCTGTTGATGACGGATCTGGCAAGAGGAGTTTTGATTTGAAGGGCAGTACGGATGAGAAGGAACACGTATAGCTGCATAGTGTACATACTATACTTACTTAGATGGGCTGACATTGCCGGCTTTCATTACGTTGTCCACATGGGGTTCGATTCCTAGGACTCTTTTCTTACTTTTCTCCGGGTTCAACCTCACTGGGTCTTGTTCCTTGCGTTCGCACACAATCGTGGTTGTGTACGCTTGAGCTGGTCAGGATGGCACCAGGACACCTGCGAGCTCCCGTTTGAACTTCTCTCCCCTCAGCTCGGCAATCCGCTCTCCGTCCCCACTACTGCCGCCACGACGACACCCTACGCCCTAACCCACCAGCCGTTGAGAGTCGAGAGTCCACCTCATCCTGGGGCCATCCCAATTGAATCCACGCCACGCGCCCCCGCACCTCCTCGAGCCACAGTGCCGCCAAATTTCCTTGGCCCAGGAATCGCCGTCAGGCTGTCTTTGTGAGCGCTTGAGCGGTCAACCACCGATTCTGCACCACATCATTAACATTGCGACTTCCATGGCTTGTTGAGGCGAGCTATTCGTCTTCGATCACTTGTGGACCATCTCAAGTCGAGCCCGACTTGGACTTGGTTCGCATCCACATACGGATCTTATCTCCGATCCTTCGTCTTACTTGAGCACTCGAATATGCGCCGATCACTTCCACATCCTCATGTACGCCGAGCGCCCACAGATCTTCAACGTCAACGTCTCACGCGATGTAAACAGCAGATGTGTATCACTATCTGCGCTCGACTGCGCCGGACACTGGCAGCGCTTAGACTGAACTTTACCGTTTATCTGTTATGGCAGTGGCAGTTGACTTTGGCCTGGGGCAAAGCGCTGACGCTCGGGACTCCGGAGCGGAAGTTCCACTACTCGCGCAACCACGCCCGGGCCATCGCAAACGTCTTGGCTCTCGCGCTGGTTTCCATGGATAGCCGCACAGCGAGGCTCTCTCAGCCTCTATCTCAGGCGTAACAGATACCGTTCAAGAGCATTCTCAACTTGCGAACTTATGGTAGCCTCGAGTCGAGGTGGGGCACATATCCGTGCCGTGATCACTCGCACCTGAATAGATAATCCCACTGTTTTGAACGTCGACATCTCAACTTTTTTCAATATCGATTTCGACGCGACGACGGGCGGCGAGCCACTCCCTCAGGAAGTTATGGGCACGTGGGGAAAGGCGACGTTGAGAGGAAATTCTGTGTTGGAGAATGTAGTGTATGAACTGATCCCGCATGCTTGAAAGAAAAATCGAAATGGAGGCTGTGAGTTTTGGTCGTCAAAAAGGTATAGTATTACTCATGAATGTGTCGTCCAGTAGATGATACAGAAGGATACAATCCAGCCGACTAGGAAGCGACGACTTCCACGCCCGCCACCTTGAGCAGGTCCTTGACCTCCAGATCTAAATAAACAGCGCAGACGAACCATGCGTCAGCCAGAGTGATCACTCGACAACCTACAATGCAAAATTGGCGACTCACGGTCCTCTGAATGCTGCATGCGTGACGCGAAGCTGCATGCTTGACCTACGAGATTGGAGTCGGGGAACAACTCGTCAGCAGGGGGAAAGGAAAGAAGGGAACGTAGGGAACGCTGCACGCACCAGGCCCAAAGACGAAATCACCCCCGAGCTGGGAGATGTTTCCCTGTTTTCCGATGAGGGACGGGTTCTTCAGGGGGCCGCGCTGGTGTGTTGAGTTGTGTGGTCAGTGGGGTGGCTCGAAATGGGGGTGGGAGAGAGTCAAAGCGAAGATCGAGAATGGTAAAGGAACGTCGAGGGAATGGGAAGGATCGAAGGAATAGAGGATGGCAGGATGGCAGAGAGAGAGAAAGAAAGAAAGAAAGAAAGGAGGGTGAACCTTACGCGGCGTCGCCGAATGAGAAAGAAAGGAAGGAAGGAAACAGTAATAAAGTGGAAAGAGAGAAAAGAAACGCACCCAAACGCTCTGGACTGCGTTGACAAACATGCTCTTGGTGAGGTACGACTTGCGTTGTTCTCCCTTGGGCGTTCCCTCGAGCTTCTCGATATTCATCCCGAGCGCGCGGTACAGCGCCCGCGTGGGGTCCGCGTAGATTTGGGAAGCCGGGAAGCCAGTGGTTTCTGGCGCCGCAAGAAATGTAATGTCATGAGTTCGCAGTGTGAATGGATTTGAACTTTGGCACATACCACCATACGACTGTATGGGATTCCATTCGCCGCACCCGATGACAACGAGCTTCGCACCGGCTGTCTGGAGAGCTGGGGCTGGTACTTCGGCAAGGGCTTCAACGTACATCTGCGATTCCGCGAAAAGATTATTAGTGAGTCGAGTAAACGCGGTCGGCGGATTCGACATACCTGACAACTCTACATGCAGATCCTCTCGTCATTGAGGTAGCTGAAGAGGAAGAACTCGGAAGCATACACCACAGAAGAAATGACCTGGGCAGAACACGCGTGTAAGAAATCTGATGCAAACGTGATACATACTAAAGGTGAATGAAACAGCGTACGGATGAACACGACGATCGTCTTCTGGCCTTCTACAATCGATCCAAAAGAGACCTTCTTCCCTTCAACATCCAGCACTTCGAGCTTCAAGGCGGTCTTGAGACTCTTGTTGTCTGGAATTTCCGTAGCTGGGATCGTTGTAGCCATGATGTTCGTGGTGGGAGAGAGAGAGCTGGGCCGAGGTGCCCGATCGGCGATGATGCATTGATGGGTAATAACATGACATCAATCATTTCAGGGTAGAGGAAAAGCGACGATGGAGCGCGTTTCGGCTGCATACTTAGCTTCATTAAAGATATATACAAATGTCCAGACTCCATGTGCTAGTAGTAGCAGCAGAATCTGACGTTTCCAAGTATCGCTGTGATTCCCCCGTTTTGAACGTTTGCCTCGCCCGTCGCAGCAGGTGACGAATGGCCGGTCATTGTTCGCCGCGCATAAGCAGAATATATGAGTTGCGTGAGCAATGAGCACGACCCTTGGCTCATCTCGAGGTACACGGTCATGATGAAGGGCACGCGAACTATCAGGAGAGGAATCGTGGGCCGCTCCTTCTCCGCGAACTGTTTTTAATACCTTACAGCAAAACGAGACAGGAGCGTACTTCGAATCCTCTGCAATGACTTCGTCATTCGACCGGGGCTGCACATAGACGAGAGAAGGAAAATGAGCGAGCGCAGAGCGAGTAAAAATAAATAACATCTTAATGCACCAGAGCCTATGCGTGCATACACATCTGTGCGCCAGACACGAGCGTGAGCCCATTGGCCGACCCAACCTGGCTGCCCAAATCCTATCGTTGCCGAATTCGACCATCCATCTCGACATGGCTTTGAGGTGTGCCCACAATCAATTTGTGTGTAACAATCGCTGGAGGCGCTCTCTGTCTGTGATGGAAGGGTCTAGGAGCAGGTTCTGCGAGACTTAGATTGCACAAGGACATTCAGCTTGGCGGAGCGCTGTAGTGCGCACGCACCATTGGTTGATCATGGTAACGTCGACGTGATATCATCCGAATCTGCACATGCGAGTCTAAGCCTATAGATATCTCTGAAAAGAAAGCTGAAGAAGAGGAGGGAAAGATGCAGATGTGCCAAGATCAGGGTCAATGTACCAGTCCAATTACCTAGCTCGATACACCGACATCCTGCTGTGTTGAACAACAGGCAGTAAACGTTACGGAAGGCCAGATATCTATAATGGTTCGTAGCAGGAGGGGAAGACAGCACGATAATGGCGAGCGAGCCTTCAAATTTTCAACGCCTTATGAATGTCGGAGGGGGGAAAGAGACGCGTTTGATGGCATCGTGCCAAACGACGCCAAAGTGTACACGCTCCTTGATCTGAACGACGACCACAGACCATATCCCTGGGGCCTTACAGCTATAAACGACCAACCTGGGCCTTTTATTTCTTGACTAGACAAACTTGGTTTCTCTTCGCGGCCGCGTCGACTCTTCGAAGATTCATCGAAAAACGGCCGTAGACCTTGACAGAATTTTGGGTAGGTACGTTGTACACGATCATTATTTGCGACGTGATATCTTGTTTCTAAGAGGACTGAATATGATGCTGAGCAGCTCGAACCGTTGAGAAGTAGCTTCCGAGGTTGGATGGGACGTGCGATGCTAGCGCCTAGAACCCTGATTTTGAGGTGAGCAGCTCTCCCTTCTCCTTTCATGCTCTGGTAATCTTTAATTCATATCTTATTCGCAGCCCACTCAGATATTTGAGCTCTCCGCCGCGACTAGACCGCCCTCCTCAGCGACGATGCCTCGCTCTGTTCGGGTCGTTGCACATGAGATGCATCGTCAATGCTTCCACGCGCTTCGGCCCCGGTCGTTATGCTGATGCATTGCCCATATCCATTGCCCATCCTTGTCGCACACGCGCATTCAAGATGAGTTGGCGATTGGCGGCCGACCCAATAAATCATAACTTTTTTCCATTGGATCTTTGCTCCCCTGTATCTGATCCTCGCAACGACACCTGCGCTTGGGCTCGACTCTACTTACAGGAAGGTCGCTGTACAGCTGCAATGAAGGATTTGGATAGAGTCACAAACTTCGCATTCAGCCGAGGCAGATTTTAGTAAGGCGCGGGACCGTGTGTATGGAAATTCTTGGGAGGATACATACTTCACCGCCTGCGCAACTGATTTATAAAATGGCCATATCCCTCGTCTATGTACCACTCTGGGCAATACAATCCGTATTTTTTCTCGAGGGCGTGGTAGCAATCGTCCTGCACCTTTCCGCCTTGACCACCTCGTGTGCGCGAATATCTCTGAAGCACGACATGTCCCCGAGTCTTCAATTCCCATTCTACACGATCCTCGATCATTTGAAGAAATAGGAAAGGCCTCGCCGACTCCCATGCCACCTCCTCGACGCACGGCAGCATCTCTCCTCGAGCTACCTTTGAGGAGATATCTTCGTCCAAAAGAATGCCATCTCCCATGTGTACTCGACGAGCTGTTGGGATCGCTTCGAGAATTCCGTGTAAACCATGGAGATAGCAAGGCGGTTCCAAATCAGATATTAAGCTGCACTCGAAATCTAGAAGCGAGCACCCAGACGATTTTATCATCTGGCGCACGGCGGATGCATCGAAATCAAAGTCGGTTTCGAAAATGAGTTCCAGCTGGTCCAGGGCGGGAACGAGTAAAGACTGAAATATCCAGGAATCTTCTATTCCTCGGATATACATTGCCGTAAGGTGTGGCAGAGATATGTCCCGGCCGACAGCGTAGGCAGATGATTTGTTGGAGAGGCAGGGGACGGTGGACGCAAATTTGATTAGTTGTCTGCACTCCTTGAGAATCCGGCGTAACAAGGAACCCTCCATGTCGGAATCGGTTAGGTCGAGGAAAGACAGGCGAGCCCATACATCTGATGGCATGGCTCTCAGTGGTAAAGATGTGGGAGGGTTCAAGTCGTGCAGGACGAAGGACTGGGCTTCATCTAAGTTGGCAACGGCTTCGACAGTCAATGAGTGTAGACCTCGCAAGCGACGCAAGGCGTCAGATAGAAAATCAAAGCCGGCTTCACTGTCTGACTCGGCCTTAAGTTGATTGATAGCGAGCTTTTGGAGTGCTGTGCAGTTCTTGATACAAGACGCCACCAGTGTGGGAGATGATCTCGGGATGCGAGAGATGTCGAGAAATGAAATTTGACTCCAAGGGAAGTCCATGGAGAGTAAGAGGAGCGCAAGTTGTCGGCTGCCGAGGTCCTCGCACCCGATGATCACACTTCGGAGGTTGCGAGCAAGACGGAAGGGCGTGATGTTAGCCCACCACGAGCCGTCATAGGATGTGATGGGTGCAGAGACCCTATTATAAACGAAAAAATCTACACTTTCAAGCTTGGCAAAGTTCTCGGGCGTGGTAGTCCGCCATAACTCATCAAACTGGTCGAGAGTCACCCTGTAAAGTCGAAGGTGTTTGATATGGTGGAGGATAGGAAGAATTAAACGGATTAGGTGCGGACTTTCCGTGTTCTCCAGCAGGGTGTTGGCCGCTGGTGGAAGGATACTGCACAAGCGGATCGAAGACTTGGTTGGCATAGGCATGGAGAAACTCCAAAGTCTGGAATCATGGTGAGATACATTTCTCCAGAGGGAGCACACTTGTCCGAGGAACCAAGGAGATAGTTTCGCATTGTAGAAGTCACGTTCAACTGCGTCAGGTATAAAATGAGAGAATATGTCAGCCAAAAGCTCCACTGGAAGGCGGTTGATGGGTGAAACTGGCGCGACGCCAGCAAGTTCTGCATCTTCCTGTCTCCTGGCTGGGAGGAGAGGAATATCCTGATCCAGAGTAGGAACGATGCCGGTAGAAAGAACAAGATCGTCCCGAATGCTAGTGGCCTCGTTGACGACGTTGGTGAATAGGAGTTGATTATCGCAAGGCATTTGATGTATAAAGCTGTAGCATCCGAAATCAGTACTAGGAAGGAGTCCCATATTCGTAAGAACTCGCCGGCTCACGTTCTGGAGAGCTGGAATTGGAGCTTTCTGTTTGTTGATGATGGACGTCGAGGTTGAGATGTGAGAAAGGACGTATCCGGGAAAAATTACACCATATGCATCGCCACTGCCACACGCGTCACTTTGCTCTCCCTCCTCCTGCTCAGACTACTGTTCCATATGCCACTTCACGGGTTCACTCAGCAGTCACGTCGTGAAACTCGTAACGGTATATGCCCTACACATGACGGAAAATCCATATCTCGTTACAAGCAGCAAAACAGAGAGAGAAGACCATCCGTCCAGCGGACCCTTGAGTTCAACCCTTTCCTCAGTCTCACTGTCATCTGAAATTCAGCGCTAGCCCTTTTCTCCCGCCACACCTCGTCTATTTATCTCAGAATTCAAATTCTTAACCAGGGCAGTAGCAGATCTATGTAAGTGATTGATTATCGTTTGACCCGCCGCGATAGCTCATCAGTAAAGATCAGTATACAGCTTTCGACATCAGCGATGATAACTGGCAGCATCTCTAAGTCTGTGGTGACGCTGTAATCTCTTCTGCTAGAGATCCTTTGAAGATCCTCATCTACTCTGCAACGACGCCATACACTATTTCTGACCCCCGGACCTTACCGATATGCCTTGGGTACTCGGAGGTGTGTGTAGGCAATGGAGGGAGATATGTCACAGCGAGCATGAAATCTGGGGACTCGTCCGTGTCAATCATCAAGCAGATCTGCACCGCGTCTTGGTACTAGTCCCTCCCATTGCCAATCTCGATTTGTACCTTTCGTCAAAACGTAAAGCTATGATATCTAGCGCAGTGTAAGTACCACTTCTGGGTCGTACCCAAAGGCTCGGGTTGTACCTGTATAACTTGGAGAGGAAGGGGACAACGTCAACAACATCCTTCCCGAGATCGCGTTTCCACGTCTACAATCTCTCAGTCTTGAGCTGCAACCCTTTCACTCTACGATAGACGGAGACATAACGCCGCTCCAAAGCTTTCGACCTTTCATGGCTGCACAGAACCTCCGCGAAATATGCCTTGACTCAAGGTACGAGCGGGAGGCTACCATTACCTTCGCATCACTGCCCCTCCGATGGGACACTATCACGGCGCTCAACATGGAGCGCTTTACTAAGCGATTGCTCAACGAAATTATCCTCGGCCTGGCTAAATGCACGTCGTTGGAGTACCTCTGTTTCCGCTTCCGATTAGCAGAGACCTTACCCCTATGCCGACAACACTCCCGAGCTTCTCCCGAATAAACACAGTTCAATTCGATTTCACTGTTCCGACCGTGCTGATGAAATCGGCCCCGATGCTCTGAGAAAATATCACCTCTCTAGATCTCACTTCAGCCGACTTTGTAGACGCGCGTGATCTGATATCCGCCTTTCAACAGTGTCCTCTCCTGAATACTCTGTGCATCGCAACTCCGCTATGGGAACCGACAACAAACCTAGAGGCCACCTTCCGACTCCCGCGCATTACAAGCCTTTCCGTGGAGCTCCGGTCGCATAAGAATACATAGATCTTCCACCACATGCTTGTTCCTCCTGAAGAGCCTTCATATCCGTTCAAATGCTATAGCTAACCTCGTGTTGCTGGGAGACATGGAAGTGTCCTCTGGAAGCCATTTATTTGATCTTTTGTGCCAAATTTTTGGGCAAGGAGTCGCATATCACTGGCTTGCATGAACTTCTCGCTTCCAGTCCGACGGTCACGACTATCAGATTACCGCCCTTCCATGTCAGGATTGCCGAAGACTTTGCGCGAGGTGATCTCCTGCCGTGCCTTCATGACCTTGAATGGGGCCGGGGGATAGCCTATAATTCAGCCGAGAACTTTCTCTCCGTCCTCGAGCAGCTAATGAGGCTCGAGGTGTGCAACGGAGGTAGAAGGCTTCGTCGGGTGGTACTGGACCTTCCCCCCGATTTGGCCTCGGCAAATTCGCGACTGGACGCCCTGAGAAAGACGTACGGGTTGGATGTTCAATTCTTCAAGCGCACTCCCCTCGCCTTGACAGAGAGGATTCGGGTCAACACGTGGAGGGACGATTTCTGGAGGTGCCAGCACGATGGCATGTCAAATAGGAAGTGTCCTACACTGACGAGACACAGACTAACTGATCGACTTATTCAAGAATTGTGTAGTATGTCGTTCGTGACTCCGCCTGAATGACGAGGATCAAATTTTGGAGGAATTGTGGGCCGTCGCAGATGCGAAATGTATTTCAGAAGATGTAGCTTGGGTTTCTTGCAGTCGTATTACCCTCTATCCAGAAGGCATCGTTTCGAAGTTACATCTCCGTCGCAATTGAATGAAGTCATTGGGCTCATAGCGCCTTGAAGACTATATCAGTACTTCACTAAGAGATTCAGACGGAACATTCAAGTGGTCCTAGCGGTGGACAATCTCAAGATACAGATGGGCGGGGTAGTCGTCCCAATGATGTGCTATTTTGCGCGTCGTCCCTTGGAAGGGATGGAACGCTATGTGAGTACGTATGTTGTGAATGCTGCCCTGTGGAAGGCAACCCGAAGTGGAGCCCCACAGTTGCCAATAGCTATCCAAACTGATGATTGTACATGTGTTATTACAAGTGTTTTCTCTTCCTTTAGACATGGACCTTGGCCAGGGTCCTGGAGAGATTATACGCGGCCGAGATAAGCGTGACATGTCTGTAGCAAGTACCACTGTCAACACATCCAAACCTTCAAGACGACGGAAATACACTCACGTAAAGCCTTGCACGGCGTTCCCCAGTCTGCGAGAGAGAAGAAAGTCGTCAGGTGGACAGGCCGAAAGAGAGAATCACGTACGCTTCGCCCGCCTCGGAGATCTCCTCCGTGCAGAGGCCGACGTGGTTGAGGTACAGCAGGAAATCCTACATTAAGACGCGGTCAGAGCGAGGAGTAGGATGTCAGCGAAAGTACTAACATCGAACATGGAGACCGCACGAAGGAGCAGAGACTTGTCGTACTCGCCTGCACGGGTAAGGGCCTCCACGCACCTATCGCAGCTGTCGTCAGCGCGAACATCACGAGGGCCAAAAGAAGCATACCACAGCGTGCACAAACAGAATGTGCCCTCTTCTCCGCCGACGCCGTCATCCGACTTGGTCACATCGTAACGGTACACCAAGTTCTGTACAGGCATCATCATCACCGCCATCTCGCAGAACTTGAGGAGGGAGAACGTACATTCGAGGTGAGCCCTCCCCGCTCGGGCGTCTTCAGGATCTGCCTCAACGTGCTCACGAACCTTGGGTCGGACTGTGTAGCATATCAGTATCACAAGCTGACGAAGACTTGAGGACGCACCCCGTGCATGAAGAACACAAGCGGCATGATGAGCACCGCCGAGTCCAACACGTCCGTTTCTTCGTAGCTCTGCCCGAAGTGCTTGCCCTCGGGGTTCCACGCCTTGTGCATGATCTCCTCGTAGAGCTGATCACGCGCCTCGAGCCAGGCGTTGCGGTTTGGGCACGGGAGGGAGCGTTTGTCGGCGAGGCGAAGTCCTGGCTCGTTGGTGTGTTGCGTGATGCGGGTAGATGGGATGAAGTCGTACCTCGGTCAATAGCCACCCTGTATATCAGTATTAGTAGAGGGTATGACTTCGGAAATGACAGCAGAGATACCAGAGCATGATCTGACCCACATCAACAACTCAGCTGTCGAGTGTGAAAAGAAGTAGCTCAAAAACCTGCCTTGGAGTACTGGCGGCACATACATCATGAGCAGACTCCGGGAGACAGTAAACGACAAGAACGCACCGTAAAATGCCTCTTCTTATTCCTTACTTCCCTGCGATAAACATGAACCCAATCTAAGACCTGCGCGGACAGTGGGAGCTCAGATGGCTTCACTGACCATATTGACCTGCGGCGATCGGATAGTTAGCGCTCCACGCCACAGCTCAAACGGCACGAGGTGACGACTCGGGAAGAGAACATACAGATCAGGCTCTGCACAGTTCGCTACGACGACTGCAGCGGTGTTGAGATCGTTGAATATGTTCTAGGTTTCGGGGATGGGCTTACAGTCAACCCTGGTAAGCACAGATGGGGTCAGTACCAAGCAAAAGAGTGGGGGTGTATACTGACAATTCGCGCACGAGGACCCTGGTTGCAGCGAGGCGGTTGGTTCACTATAGACTCATTCACAGCTCTTTGAACGCACCAGTCATCGTATCCCTGTGCGACAAGTCAGAACGTGCGTTAAAAGACACGAAAGGCACTTACGAGAGGTTTGCCAAACTAGTAGGAGCAGAGTCAGTCAGCTATCAGCAGTACCACGACGCAACACACCTTTTGTCCTAGGTAAATACAATCCATTCTATACAAAAGTTCATTCAGCGGAAGGAGGTTATGGACACGGTGCATACAATTCTCCATAAATGTCCTGCAACGATCAGGTCGATACTAAGCTCATGTTAAACAGAGGGGAGAAGCTCACTAGCTGGATATGGTCAGCAGCGCCGTTGCCGATGCGCACAGGCTTCGAGCCCTTGTGTCCGTCGAGGTGGGTGAGCTCGATCTCTTCGAGGTCTTTGCCGCCTGCGGATCATGAGTAATGTGTAATGATGAGGAGGCGGGGACCATACCGTGGATGGTGTACATGATTTGGAGACTGCCGTCGGGGTTCTTGTTCCGGAGGCGCTCAAAGATAAATTCCATGTATGCTGCGTGGATTCGTGTGAGTATATGGAATGAGACGATGAGACGCACCGTTTGCCTCCTGTGTGAACCCAAGCCGTATGAGTGCGTACAGCGTGAAAGACGAGTCGCGGATCCACGAGGCACGGTAGTCCCTGTAGATTCATCGGCACAAAGTCAAAAGAAATAAATCAGGCACGACACACCAGTTACGCGTGCCACCGATGAACTCTGGAAGGGAGAATGTCGGGCTCGCGACGACGGCGCCGGTAGGCTCGAAGATGAGCAGCTTGAGCGCCAGCGCACTGCGGTGCACGGCCTCCTTCCACGAGCCCGTGTACGTCGACTGGCGAATCCACTCGTACCAGTACCGGTTCGTGATCGAGAGCAACGTGTGCAGCAGTTCCTTGGTGAGGAACGGATCGTCGGGCGTGCGAGTCTTGACGCCCAGCGGGCCGAGCAACTTGCGCTCTAGCTCCGCTCGTGCGAGACCCTCGTGCTCCTCCTGCGTCTCCTGGGGCTTGTGGTCCTTGTGCGCCTCGGGCGGCGTACGCAGGACGAAGGTCACCGCTTGGCCCTCGGTCAGTTGCAGTGATGCGTACGCTGCGAGCCCCTTGTGGCCTTTGGAGGTCAGATCCAAGGTGCCGAGGTGCACGGAAGGCGCAGACGCAGCGTCCGCGGTGGCCTCGACGACGTATCGCAGGTCGAGGATGAAGTCGCTGCTGCTGGTGAAGACGACCTTTTGCTGGGGTGGCTGCGCAGGCGGGATGGAGGAGTCCGGGACGAGGGAGGTGGTGTGCGTGTCGCGCGCGTAGTTGAAGGCTGGGGCGCACTGCACGAGGAGCGGGATGGTGCCGCGGATGCATTCGACGCGTCGGATGAGCCAGGGGAGGAGGGGTTTGCTAGCCACGGCAGGGGTGTTGGAGGAGCTGGGTCGCGGAAGGAAATCGGTAACACAGGCGACGCCTTGGTCGTTCATGAATTTCGTTTGAAGGACCTGCGTGATGAGAATGAGATTTAGGAAGATATGAGGAATAGCGAACGGCAGAAGAAAAAAGCCAGCAGCCAGCACCAAATCCCAAGAGTTCTGAAGCTGCAGACGTCATGGGCGGTGGGTCATGGGCGGCTAGATGATATGGCTCGGAATATCACGGGGGCGACACTGGATAGCGATGTGCTGACCAGCTCACTGCACGAATGTTTGTTCGCCTCGAAAGATGCCCAGACCAGTGCCTTCCCATCTGAATGGCCTCGAAGGGCACGAACCAAGGAGCAAAGGATTTGGTCATGATCACTCACATTAGAACTCGGCAGATAGTTCTGCTTGACAGTGAACGGGACTGTGGGTGTGATTGAAAAGTGGCCTCCCTTGTCCTTGTCGAGAATGCGCGCGAAAATCGATGGCGAGTCAAAGTTGGGCACACAGTAGCTTTCAACTACCACCCTAGTCAGTTTTTCGTCTGCTTGAACCAACTAACCACTTACTGGAACCGTCAAGAGAAACGAGAGCCGCCGTTCGTAGATTCCCGATCCTAGTGGTGAAAGACTGCTCTCAGAAGCTGATCAGCGACGACTCGGACGTTCTCCAGACTCACAAGGCATGGTCTGCCAGCGGAATGTAGTCTCTATCTTTGTTTGGCTGGTAGTAGTTCATGACTGAGCGGTGCTGGGGGCGATTCTGTGGAGCTGGAGCTGATAAGAGTCGTCTTAGTATGCCACGCCCGACACCGGCGCCGCCATGTCTGAGTCTCATCATACGAGTTGGTCAGACGATGTGACATCACGCGTACGTACGTCCCGCTGTCAGGGGTCCAGGTGCGCCACGCGTTCAACACGCGTTTGAACTTGTCCTCAACTTATTCACAAAGTCCGAGGCTGGGCATGATGCTGCGAACACCGCCACTGTCTGCTATCCTGTGTGCACTGCAGATAAGATCTTTGGGCGCCGTTTTCAACTACCACGATTGGTTACCAAGAGGTGACAACTGGCTTCCCTGCCACTGCGTAGTAATGAACCACCGCGGAGCATACGTTCTTTCTAATCACATATTTCTTGCATGGGCGCTGTGATCCATCGGATGTCGATGCATCGATTGATTACATCGTGAACTTCTGGGCCATGAAGCTATGACATACTGAGCGCAGCTTTGATCGAACTTCCAACTTCCGTTCTCTACCATTCAGTTCCAAGCTGCTATCGATAACGCGCGTCTCTTCACAGAACGTTATGATCCATCTAATCCCTCGGACTTAACATTGTGGTATTCCTCTTCAAGTTGCCCGAGAGAACAACAAATGACGCTTCCAAATCTGCATCCAGAACTCGAGAGAGCTGGAAAACTTTAACCGCGTATACTGAGGCGTTCACAGGTATGAGGAAACGAGGGAAAAGGAGGACTACATAGATATCCCATGAGGCCAACGCGACGCGTCCGCAACGTTCTGCTTGCTGGTTCCCACTAACTGAGTAGAGGCTTGGAGGTACATACTAAGTCAAGGTTCCGCTGTTGTTCTTTGAAAGCGAGGCGGTTCGAATTTCAGCCAATCAATCCGCAAAATCCACATAGTACTAGAAACGATAAAGGGTATATCCAAATGAATGTAAGTATACAACGGTTATCCTATGTATTGTCCCTGGAATTCCGAGTTCTACAGACACGCTCTAGCGAGTGAACAAACAGCTTAAGCATTCTGGATAAGGTTGTTGAGGGTGCCGCGGGCTAGAAGGGTCGCAGGCGGGAAGTCAGTCCTTGTGTTGCAGCGCTTTTGAACGAAGAACGGATACGCACGGATGCCGGTGAGAACACCCTTGACGCTCAAGGACTTAACAAGAGCGGCGATGGAGGCAGGAGTGTCGTCGCCGTTCTTGCCGATGAGATACGCGACGAGACCGGCAACATGGGGGGTAGCCTAAAAAGATTCAGATTGACTTTTGAGTTACCGAAGAAGGAACGGTTGCGCACCATAGAAGTTCCGGAGATCTCGTTGGTAGCCTGAGGTGGAACGTAGCGAATAAGAAGTTTGAAAGGAATTAATAGATAGAAATGAAGAACATACAGTGGGGCTGCCAATCCACGAGCTGATGACGTTCAGACCAGGGGCGAAGACAGACACAACGGAACCGTAGTTAGAGAAGTAAGCGCGGGCGTCGGCAATGGTGCTGGCACCGACGGCGATGGCACCAGCAGCACGGGCGGGAGAGGTGGATCTGGCATCAACGTTGCTATTTCCGGCGGCAACCTGCGATAATATGTATATCAGTCGCCTTAAAAACATCGGAAGACCCATTTCGGTTGCTCACGGTAACGTGGATTCCATTGTTGACGAGCTACATATCACAGAAAGGCGTCGGTGTGTTAAGTTGTGGATGTCGCTTGAGGGCACTTGGTGGACGTACCGCGGTCACAGCGTTGTCGAGAGGGGTCGAGGCGCCTCCACCGAGGGAGAGGGTCGCGATCGAGGGGCGGCCAGATGCATCAACAGCCGAGGAGACCCATTGCAGGCCATCGACGCTAGAGGTAACACATGTGAATATCGATCTTGAGAAATCCATTGAGGTTTACTTACATGTCGGTGATGGCTCCAGATCTAGAAAAGAAAAGATTAAAAAGCGATGTCAAACGACGAAAATAGATAATAATGCGGAAACTAACCCATCATCGCCAAGGACCTTAACGGCGATGATGCTGACAGCCTTGGCAACACCGTACTGGCTTCCACCGACGGTACCGCTGGGAATAGATTGAGAAAGGTGGCCGAAAGGACAGAAGAATGGACATACGCAACGTGGGTTCCGTGGCCGTTACCGTCAGCGTCGCTATGTGATGTCATGAGGGGCTGTTGAACTCGACATATGTACACCAAGACTTACGGGTAACCACCGAATGTTGCACCCCAGCTGGCGCGACCGCCGAAGGTAGACTGAGGGGGTTGTGAGAGATGTGAGCTTGGAGATGTGCGTGGTTAGCTTACGTGGCCAGTGAAGACACCTTCAAGTGATGCGTGCCATCAGATTCTGGAGTGAACTAGAAGGTAAAGATCGTACCAGTATCTGGATAACCACACGCGTTAATAAAAACTTGATAGTCAGCGAAACATATCACTCACCAACGACATAGACATCAACGCCGGAACCGGCAGAATCGTCATAGGTGTAAGAGAACGTTAAGGCGCTGAAGAAGGCACGTGAGAAACAACAACCGCGGGAGGCGAATCAATAATTATAGCACTTACCCGTCGTTCTGGTTGGCGAGCCTGCCAGGCTGGCTGATGCGCGAAAGGCCCCACGGAGCGTTCGTCCTATAAAAGAAAATCAGCTCTCGCTCACAGCCTGGGAAACAGATATGTACGCACTGAGTGGCGAAGGTGGTGACAATGCCGTCCTCAGTAATGTACTCGACGTCGTGGGAGGCACGGAGAACGTTGACGGCTTGGTCAGAGAGATGTCCTACATAAGAATCCTAACGGTGAGATTCTCGCTGCGTGTCGTTGATGTCACCAGAACATACCAGCGAAGCCGTGGATGACACTCCAGTCGTGGGTAACGTTCGAGTTCTTGAGCTGGGCGAAGACCTTGGACTTGTCGACACCTTCCTTGAGCTTGACGATGAATTTGCCGGAGGTCTTGCCGCTGAACTTCTCGACCGCACGGAGGGGAGCAGGGCTGGCGAAGACAGGCGCGGCGAGCGCGATCGCAGCGAAGACGGCGGTGAAGAACTGCATTGGCGGAAGATGTCAGAGAAAGGTAGGGACTGGGAGGCACTCGAGAGAAGTGTAGCGAGTAGAGATGTAGAGGCCTCCCCTTTATACGCAGCGCCGGCGCGTTTGCACCCCCATCCATCCAGTTGACTGGAAGGATAACTGTGTTTGCGGAGTCCGAGGTTCACACATCCATGTGTAACAGACGAGCTCTGGAGGAACTAGAAGCACAACATATCCCGCAATTGGAGTGGTTCTGCGCAAATCTGAGCTATTACTGGCAACTTTGCTATATTTGGATGCATGGTGCGCATGAACGCAGCTCGTGCATCCTGATGGGAGGCCAATCTCAGACCGCAGATTGAGATGCCGGCGTCCACTAACCACATATCAGATACCAGAATAGCGACTCATCGTGGGATTGAACCAGAGCCTCATAGCTACGTTGGAGTACTTGCGAGCTGCAACTATCTATTATTACCTCTCCACGATGATATGGGGCCAAGGATAGCAGCCCAGCATCAGAATCGAAACACGGAAGCATCGCCAGGACGGAGGGACCTGCGTGTCCAGCAGTGAGCTCGAGATACGAACCATACGATGGTGGAGGAGGAATTTCAAAACGAGTGCCACACCGATGCGCTCGGACTCGTGTGATACGCTACGCCACGTGCATTGGTGATAAACGACGACGCGCGCACTGACTTTGTGAACCACCCGCATATACAGCTCATCTGGTGAATGTCCTAGAGTAAGTTTTCCTGAGCTCTATCCCTGACCCTTAGATCTCTAACACAACCTCTGCTGACGCTCCAGTCACCTCTCATCTGTCTGTAGCTCTTACGTTCGATATCCTCAGTCGATTCACAGACAACCTACGCACCTCAATATCCTGCTCTGGTCTTGGACCAGGCCAAGTTAACAACGCGTCCTCAAGGCTCCGACATCATTTATCTCCTCCAACAACTTCTCGACGCCGACCCAGCTGCAGTGTTAACCCTTCCGCGTGTCCACAGTCACGACAATTTTCTGGGCTTCCTTGCTTACCGATTCCGTGCACAGCCCGCCGTATCTCAGCGCGTAATGTCTGTTCCTACTTACATATCTCACTCGGCTGAACATTTGCCTAAGCTACGAATCCATGTATCTGCTCCACCACTCACACGATAGCTCCCCTAAAACCGTACGAAGCACGCGTCCCCTCGTTTCTAGGACCATTCTTCGAGGTTCACGTAGCCCTCATCCGCACCCCGGGCTCACAACCACCACCCTCTCGGCTTCGTCGTGATACATGGGCCACATTGCGCACTGACTCGGATACAGAGACGGATACCTAGGGCCGCAGGGATACCGTGCTGGAGTGCTGCGAGCATGTTCAAGGCCTCTCTCTCGACTCTACCTCTTCTAGTCAGATCACCTTTTGCTGTAAAATCCTGAAAGTTGATTCAACTTGAACTTCGCATTGTTCACTAATCCATCTTGCGAGTGCCGTTATGTCTATCGTCAATGTAAGATACTTGCTACTATACATGCCATCGTGCCATCACCTCTAGAAATTGTCCGCCCATTTGTTGATGCAGATCCCCTCTAACCAGGCGCAGGGAGTGCGCCTGAAGAATTCAACATCTAACCCGTACGTCTTCCTCAGGGTGTCCAGTCGCGACTTTGCAGAGGCCAAATCGCCTGTACCATCGTCTTGGATAACAATCTGACGAAGCCTGATACCTCCGTTGCGCACCTCGAAGCTCATTCGCTTTTCGAGGACAGAGAAACGTGCTCGGCTTCACCTCTCCAAGTCAGGTTTTGAAGGCACGGCAGAAGGTCTCCTTGAGCGAAGTCCTCGGCGATGGTCCCGGTGAAGGGTGGCATCTTGACACTCATGACTGTCGAACTGGCAGCGAAAAGTCCACGCAAACTGGTAAGATACCACCCATCATGCCCGCTGGCACTGTGAATGGCTTGGAGCGCACATCCAGAGGAAACTACCATCTGTGTCACCTTCAAAAGGTTGGCCGCAGACGCTCCGCCCGTGCATGTGATGTCAAGGAAGGAAGGAACAACAATGTGGCGGAGGAACGGCGTAAACACACAACAAGTTGACAAGGCGTGGAAGGTGGAGGGGAGTAGGCACTAATTTCATCAGGTCAAACGGGTGATGAAATGCGAAGGGTATTCAGGAGATGTCGACGGAAGCGAGATCGAGAGAGGTGATCATAATGTGTTCCCAAAATGTCGGGGCTGCTTTCACTAGCATTACGGGCACAGGTTACACACGGACCACGTGAGCTATAAAATCAAGGAAAAAGCTATAGTATGATTGCCCATTTGCCTTATTCCAAAGTTATTGAAACCTCTTGGATGGTGCTCTCAACGTTAAAGTTAACCCGCAGCGAGAAAAAGCAAGTTTCTTTCTCCCGACGCGCGTAGTGAAAGAGGGTGGAATAGGCTATTTATATGACAAAAGGCGCCGTCCTGGTGAGGTTCGTAGCTTTGATCTTCAATTTCGAGGATTGATGGATAAGGCCTGCAATGGTCTACAGTACCATGCACGTCCATCATTCCTGCTGACTACCAAGGCGAATATTTATGGCCTGCAGAAGCATTTTTAGGCCAAGGAAACCATCAACAGGAATCGACCCACGATGGTCCTGACATCGGATAACACAACAGAAGCCCCATGTCAGGGGCGAGAGATGGGCCGTTCACGCTCATGTGCCGGTACATGAACGAGCTTTGGCCTAGTTTCCAAGCTCTAACGACGGCAGTTCCCCCTCCGAGTGAAGAGAGTGTATTCTTGGGAAACTAAAAGTCAGTGCCTCCGGCATGGGGCTCGCGTCATCCCCTTGGAATCTGAATGAGAGACACTCCAAGGACGCGCATTGTACCAGGCCAAGGAAAACTTCATTGAGAGGTCGCACACTATCGAACATCTCGAGCGCCGTGATAGTGTCCCATCGGATCGGCAGCTGTATCAATGGAATGCGCGGAAGGGTAGAGGAAAGGTCCTCGACAAGGCACGCTCGCGAAGGTGAGGTATAGTCATGAACGGCCGGAAGCTTTCGAGCGGCGAGATATCAGCGTCGTCCGGAGGATAAAGGCAGACCCTGAGACATTGGAGTTCGTGGAACACAGCGTGCTCGAGTGGATTATCGCCGAGATCGGCCCATTGCGCCAGATCGAGGTTTTGGACGCGTTCCAGAACTGACAAGAAATCTGTGTCGCCAGGTGTGATATATTCGGCTGACAAGTGGCACAGAACTAGATTGACCGCGGGAGGACGTAGTTCCAAAACACGCCGCAACTCCCGGGGCTCGACTTTGACCTGGACGAGTCCCCAGATTCGCCGCTCGCGACGAGATATGTCCCTCCACTACCTACACACACGTCCAAGTACCCAAGGCATATCGGTGAGGTCCGGGGGGACGGAGATGAAAGATGATGTGTTTGCAGACTGGATGAGTATCTCTGAGAGGATCTCTGGTGGATGCGATTAGAGCGTCGTGACGGACTCGGGTGAGGCCATCATCTCAAGAAGTTTGAGTGTGCATGAGTATTTTAGGGAATAAATAAAAGGTCAAATGATCATCCAGTACTTACGGAAACTGTTCAAACGTTGATGATTGATACTGAGAGTGGCGGCGAGAAGGTCATGTAAGCCAGGATTATACCACTGCTCGACCGGAAAGTTGCCATAAAAGGCGAAGTCAATGGTCTGAAGCGCACACCCAGAGGATACTAACATATCCATCAGCGGCAGGAGGTTGAATGTCAGATCAGAACGGATGTGAAGGTTTTTCAGAGAAGGAACAATCATGCCGTGGAAGAGCATAGATGTACTGTCGACCTCCACAGAAAGGTTGACGAGTCGCGGTAGTGTGACGGGGATATCGAGGGTCTCCGTCCGAGTCGTTTCCCAGCACAGATATGAAATGGATAGAGTCTGTAGAAGAGAACACTGTCGAAGGGCGGACATCAGGACACCCACGTCTTGGAATTCGACTGATCGGAGATTGAGAGA
>JABCKV010000197.1:0-12956 GCA_018282005.1 Asterophora parasitica
TCTGCAAGAAAACACACCATTTGAAACATGTATTTGTCAGTATCCGCGTATCCGCGTTGTGCATATCTGTGCAACGAGTCCATTTCACTAGTAAGTAGTGCCCAGAGTCTGAGTTGTGACTCGTGAGCACTTTTGAGAGCAAGTCGATTGGTCGAGATCTAATCGGTTACCTTTTCGGGTTTGTCTAGACAAGTTTGTGTGAAAGTTCGTGTCGAAGTTCTCGACTTCTCCTCCTCCTCCAACCTTCCTCAGGCCTCATAGACATCGATGACATTGCTTGTTATGGTCACCAATGCATTACCAGCGACCTTAGTCGACGTCGAGTGTTCCAATCGTCTTCCTCAAGAATCTTATCGCCTGTTGTGCTATAATTGCCTCAATTATGAAATGTAAGGAAGTTGGTGATTGATGTCAATGATTGGTGTTGTCTGACTCGGGGTCATGGCCAGTCGCGTTAATGCCAAGATGCGCACGCTCAGGGGATTCCTTCGTTGTCCTTTATGTCCACTCACGACAGAAACGCAATCGAAGAGGCTCCTCGCCATGAGCTTCACGATCCCCCGAAGCCAAAGCGCACACCGCTGCCCAAGTTCCAGCTTTTCATAGTTTTCTTGATTCAGTTCACGGAACCGGTCACCGCAATGGTCATCTATCCTTTCATCAACCAGTTTGTGCGCGATACCGGAATTACAGGGGGCGACGAGCGCAAGACAGGATATTATGCTGGAGTCATCGTAAGTCACCCAAAAACTCTTTAGAGACATCTATGACATACATATTAACTGCATTCAGGAATCGGTTTTTTTCTTTGCGGAGGCTCTCACAGCTTTCCAATGGGGCCGCATGTCAGATAAATATGGACGAAGGCCTGTCCTTTTGCTTGGCCCTCTTGGATTGTCGATCGTCATGTTGACATTCGGATTGTCCAACAACTTCTGGTCGTTGGTCGTTTCGCGCTGCATGCAAGGGGTATTTAATGGGAATATCGGTGAGTAAAGCTGCAACTTATATGGCTCTCTCACGCGGATATTTTGTCTCAGGTGTATCGAAGAGTGTCCTCGGAGAAGTATGTTCTTCCTATGCTCTGTTCGGAATCCACCCGGGTGTTGAATACTTTTGCAGATTACAGATTCGACGAACGTCGCCGATGCTTACGCATTGATGCCCCTCAATTGGAGCTTTGGTTCCACAATTGGGCAAGTCGACATGATCACTGCATGTTCCCATTCTAACATCTTCTTCAGACCAATCCTTGGCGGAATTCTCTCACAGCCCGCAAAATCATGGCCGGATCTATTTGGCAAGATTGCTTTTTTCCATCAGTATCCGTATTTCCTACCCTGCGCTATCGCTGGGCTCATTGCTGGCGTGTCCGGGCTCACCGCGTCCGTAGGCCTAAAAGAGGTATGTTTCTCCATGTATCAACACGTCAGCTGATAGTCGCCCCTATAGACTCTACCCTCTGCTGTTAATGAAGAAAAGAAAAGGCGGACCGCCGCTACACAGTCTGCCACCCCCGACGCTACCACCGGGCTCCTTAGCAGCCACGACAACTCAGGATATGCTGCGATAGAAGCCAACGTCCCCGAGCCCCCCAACCCTGAGGCCCGACCACCACTCAGGAACCTCTTCGTGCGACCGGTCTTGATGACCCTCCTGACATACGCCGTCTTCGTTTTCACCGACATGTGTATCCATGTGCTGCAGCCACTTGTATTCTCCACATCAATCTCTCTCGGAGGCCTAGGATTTGACCCATATCGTATTGGAACTATCATGGGCGTTTGGGGAGTCACCAATGCTTTTTTAATGCTTACCTTCCTTGGACGAATCATCCGCAGATTCGGGCCCCGCAATATCCACAAGTTTGCGATGCTGAGCTACGCCATTGTGCTCGCGCTGTACCCTTTCCTGCGCTTCTTTGCACGAAGGGCCGGGAAAGCCGACGGCTTTGTGTGGGCAATCATCGTCATCCAGCGTGCTTTCGCGATGGTGAATAATGCGGCCTATGGTATGTTGGACCGTTCTGCGCTAGCGACGGGATGTTGAAAGATGTACAGCTTCTATTCAAATCCTAATACTAGAGGCCGCGCCCAACAAGGCCTCCCTCGGCGCTACAAACGGTTTGGCTCAGACTGTGGGCTCCGTGATGAGATCGATTGCCCCTTCTGTTGCGTCATCCTTGTTCTCGGCTTCCCTGCAGCAACAGCTTGCTGGCGGGAACATGGTGTTCCTGGTCCTCGTTGGGGTTGCACTCACTGGTCTACGCTTATCATTCCTGCTTCCTGCTCCAAAGTCCGACTCATAAATTGGTTGGAAAGGCAGTGCCTCGAGACTGGACTGGAATTCTTTTAGTCGACGTCTTCCGCTAGTTAGACCTTCCTTATTACAGTTAAATTATTATGTGCTACAACAAAGACACCTATCACCTCGTTAGAATGCGCTAGTACAATCCTCATACCTACTTGGCACGCTTCTCAGACACCCTCTGTATCCTCGTTTGCGGCCTCGAGAGTCTCCCACTACACGCCTATTTTGAAGCACTTATTCTTGGATAGAATTGGTAATGTCATTGAACTTTCTATTGAATTGCATTCCATACTAACGCAGTGAAAGTCCGACTTTTCAGACGTCTACTGGAGCAGACCATGTGGCTTCAATGTCAGTGGGGGAGCGAAGTTGGCTGCGCCGGTCAAGAGGAAAGTATGAGATGTGCCCGTGCCCTACGAAGAAAGCTTAGCATTACAATGAATAGAATGACAAGAGGCCATTGCTTACGCAGAAGTTGCCAGGGAACCCAATGTCAAAGTCCACGACGGACTCGAGGTACTCGACCTGCTTGGGGGTAAGGCTGATGTCCAGCGCCTCAATATTGCCGAGGAGATGTTCGACTTTGCGTCCGCCGATGAGAGGGAATACGTAAGGCGTTTTCTGCAGGACATAGGCGATTGCCACTATGATGCGCCACAGACATGTATCAGCCCACCAGCGGCAAGACAGGGAGAATTATCCGTACCAGCTGTGATATGCTTCGTCCCGACCTCATTTGCGACTTTCTCGAGCGCGGCGGATATCCTCTTTTCCTGTTCGTTACGCTCCCAGGACCCGGTAACTGTGCGCCCTCCCTCTCCGGTGGTGCGACGCGCTTCTTCCTCCGCGTCTGTGCGGAATTTGCCTCCGGCGAGGACGTTCCAGGGAGCAAGCGCCAATCCTGGATCCGGGGGCATAGACTTAGCAAGGTCATTAAAAGGCATGATGCGGGCGGGACTGACCTTCGGAACGCGCCATGGGGATGATATCGCGCTCGAAGGAGCGCTCCATGACGTTCCATGCGCCTTGGTAGATGACGAAGGGGGTGAGGGCGTGGTCGCGTGCGTATTGGTTCGCCTTGGCCACCACCCAGGCTGGTGTGTCGGAAATTCCCTGAGAGCGAGCGATCAGCTTGTGCGTGCGATGAGTATGACCGCGAGAAAAGGGACTTGCAAGGTAAAGAACTTTTCCGGACAGGACGAGCGCATGAAGCCCGCGCATCACCTCTTCGACGCTAGTTGCCCAGTCCCACCAGTGGACGTACAGGAGGTCGATATAGTCGGTGCGCAGCTTCTTCAAGGAGGCATTCACGGAGATGTGCATGGATTTGACGTTGTTGCCCGTGTAGTGCACCTTTTGCTTGATAGAGTCGTTGCCAGCTTTGAAGTTCGTTGAGTACTGGGTGAAACGAAATTAGTGTCGATCGGATTGTCGCGTTGTATAGACGTACCTTGGTCGCGATGAAGAGCTGGTCGCGGATCCCGCGTTGCTCAGCCCATTCGCCGATGAATTCCTCAGAGGATTCTGATTGACTGCATTCAGAAGGGGTTAGAAAGATTTAATGGAGGCAAAATCACGCCTACTAGTTGTTTGCGGTATCGATGAAGTTCCCGCCGGCGTCGAAGAACGCGTCAAGAAGCTTGAAGCTGGATTCCTTGCTCGTGCTCCCAATAAAGCTGCTCCATTTGTCACCGATGGTCATCGCTCCCAGCTGCAGCGGCGAGACGTGTACGCCTGCGGATGGGGAGAGAGCCCTGTAGATACCGAGCTTGGTCGGGGGTGGCGCGGCAGGAGTGAGCATAGACATGATATCTATCAAGAAGCTGTGTGGATGGAAGAAAGAGGCTAAGGAAGATACTGCATTTGAGTCGCATTTGGACACCCTTTTATACGGTTCTAGGAGGCTGGACGGATCCACGTCGGCAAGTCTTACATCGCAGAATTGTCGCAAAACTTGGGCCAAGATTATCGGAGTTGTGCTCAATTTGGTAACTAAATTGCCGCAGTTGGCTCCGACACGTGAGATTGGCGCTGGATTGGCGCTGGGTCAGTAATGATTTCCCGCAACTGCCGGTGTATTTAATTGAATGCTAACGTGATTACCGATGGGAGTCGGAACACACGTTGAAGTCAGTGCGCATCCACCTGCAGACTCGCTAATAAATCTTGTAGATTCCAAGTCACGAACCCCAGTCGTAATAGGCCTTGTCGATTTCGGGGTCACGGTATTTTTCATTTTGGTATTGCAGTACTCAGTACTTGTATTGTTTTTGGCATGTGCATGATTTCGTGCCAGTCGAAGGAAAAGATCCAATCATGACTTAGTAATTTTGAAAGGTCATTCAGAGCATCGCGGGCGCCGGGAGGGAGGTCACGCGTTACTGTTTGGACGGCGCCACGCTGTTACCAAAAATGGACCTTTCCCTTTGATGTCGTGAGTTGGTATGTATATATGGCAGTCGCCGTGGCCCGAATCGCCATAGCAGCAGTAATACGAATCGACTTCATGGAATTGGTCAAGAATACCACCACCAAGGGCACACTAGGTCTATCGAATTTGAGACATCCACTACGTCAGGACTGCTATCAAGACAGCGGAAAGAAAGACACTCAGGCGGCAGAAGGTGAGTGAGTGTGCTGAATTGATTATGCTTATTAGTTGGGGACCGCGAGTCAAGTTTGAAATGCAGAGGTGGGCGAAACCTATGATCGGATGGAGATATGTCGGATTATTGCTGCTCAGTCGAAGGAAAGTTTCCAGGTTCGTGTAGTTCACCGATGAGTGAAGACTCAAATAGAGTAAGACTTGCGGAAAACGGCTGGGAAGGGCGGGAACGTACCGGGACCCAACCACGGTTTCCCCCCATCCTCCTTGACGGCATACGACCAATGATTGTACGGCTTGAACACCCTCAGCGCATCGTTCTTCACAAGGTCCAACTCCTCGCTTCCCTTCTTCGAGTAATCCATCTAACGCTCGTGCATGCCCATCGGATCCAGTAACAGCCGCTCATATTCGTCGCAGTCGAAGCCACTGTCGAGGTCGACGTGGTGGACTGGCACTATCGGGAAGAGGAACCCAGGAGACACAATCGATAGTACCCGATGTAGATTGCTCTCTCTATCCACGGAAAGTCCGCCTGAAGGCTAATAAGGACACTCGCCAGCCGCGATAGCGCAGATGGGCCGAATCCATGCAAACCACCTGTTACCTGTTCGCATTCTTGACATTGCGATCATATGCCAGATCCAGTGATCGAATTACCGCCAAATGAACGTCGAGACTAAGAGGCTCGATATGCCAACCCAAAGATTTGCCGCATGGAGTCCGAGTCCGAGATAGATATATGTAACAACCGCGGTCCTGACGAGTTCCCAAGTAGTTACAATCGGCTTGCAACGAGTGGCTCATTCCTAGCAGATAAAGCTGGCAAGAGGATCCATATGCATATACATATCGCCAGAAATCCGGGCTTTCGAATCCAATTCATGGATAGGGTTGGGCCCTGACATGGTGGTTGCAGGATGTGAATTCAATTTCGAAATTACATAATTAATTGCCAGTCGTCACGACGTCACACTTTGTGACACCTCGCGCTCGCCCTACCCAGCGAGCAGTTCGTGAGGTCTTGAACGCGATGGACGGCAGACATTACTGGCAGCAAAATTATCAGCAGAACCAGTCTCAAAGACAACCACAGGAAGCTCCGCCTTCTCAAGTAGCCGCAAATTCAGTGCGAGATGCTCAAGGTTTGCTCGCGGTGTATCCAATGGCGTCGGCGAATCCAACGAATCATGGTAAGTCGTGTCTTTTCTTGCCTGGACTCATCTGACATGTGGGCAGTTGCCAGACATTTAAGCAGCATGACTCTGAGTGCACAACCATCCTCGTTCGCACAGCCAAATTACTATGTTCAAGCTACTGGATATCCTCAGGGCAATCCGCCACCATATACGGAATATGCGCAAGAATTATCCTACTTGAGCTCATCTCATGTGCCCCATGATGACTCTGGCTACTGGGAACAGACGAGGGACGATGCCGTACGGCTGTTGGGTGAACGATCTTGCTCGTATGTGTTTTGTTTCTCTATCCACATGCGCAAGCTGGAATGGTAGCTCAGATCGTATCCATATCAACAACCTGCCCAGTGGGCGGCACCGTCACTGGCATATCACCAGCAGGCCAACCCCTTCGCTCAGACCATATTTCAACGCGCAATGCCGATGAATGCCTATCCTACGCCACCTCCTCCTGGCATCACTACTTCGTCGTCGTCTCTTGCATTCGCCCTTGGAAGGCCCCCCACCCAGACCCCTAAATTACACCCACCGCAGGAATCTCCGGCCTTCTTTGACAACTTTTTGGAGCACAAGTCTCGCCAAATGGCCGCAGCGCGCCGTCCCGCTACCCCTCCTTCGAAACCCACCCCTCCTGCTGTGCAGGAGAGCCCAGACCCTCTGGCTCTGCAGCCTGGCGTACATCCCGTACCTGCAATTACGCCGCGCAAAAGGAAGATCTTCGTGCAGCTCGACTCGCCTGCTGTGAAACGGGTCCAGTCCATACAGTCATTCCACACTCACCCGCGCACCCCTACCCATGTAA
Source organism: Asterophora parasitica (assembly GCA_018282005.1). Classification (NCBI taxonomy): domain Eukaryota; kingdom Fungi; phylum Basidiomycota; class Agaricomycetes; order Agaricales; family Lyophyllaceae; genus Asterophora; species Asterophora parasitica. The sequence goes on from JABCKV010000197.1 coordinate 6,917, forward strand.
CGCCCAAGGCCTCCTCTACCCCCCAGATAACACCGACGCCACGACGAAACTTGGCATACGTAGCAGCTCCTACTAAACCATGGTTGACCCCTACTTCTTCGCGACAGGGCTCCGCAAAGCAGCTCGGGAAGATGAAGGATGATTCGCCAGATCTCGGTGGTTATGGCTCGGACGATGACGATCCTTACAGTCCAACGCGTAGCAACGACGCGGTCAAGAGTTCTGCTCGTCGCACTGGAGATCGTGATGACCGTGGTCAGTTTAACCCCCTATTATTTTTTCTATGTGCTAATATTATGGACCAAAGCGCCATTGGAAAAACTGACGTCTCTTATTGACGATCTGTTTGAAGCGGAGGATGCATTGCCACCCGATGTTGACTTGTCAGACCTTCCCTCAGAATATTTCTCTGCTCTCACGACGACGGACACCTCACGCCCTCTGCTGAACTCTGCTCTCATCCGCAAGTTGACGAAGCATATCGGACATGTGGCACGGCCCATCAAGCGCGTCCGGGGCGTGCAGAGTACTCCCAAAGGCAAGGTACGGATGGCGGAGGTCGACACGCTAGTTCTTTCGCGCTTGTTGAAGATGCTGGAACGGAACGTGAGGGCAGGAGAGGACGTCCACCCGTTTCGGTATACTGTGCCTGCCCGTCCTCCAAACGCGTCGCCGAGCAAGAATAGCCCTAAGAAGGCTGCACGGGGACAGAAGGCGCGGTCCAAGTCGAGAACACCGGGATCGGGGGAGAAGGACGATGATGCTGACGAGCACGAGCGGCCTCATCCCGGAAATCCTGTGGAAGATTTGACGGAAGCTGATTACGAAAAACTTGCCAAGGTACTGGAGGTTGCGAAGGACAGCATCGTCGCTGCGGACTGTTGCATAGCGCTTCTGGCCAGTGATCGGCTCACGAAACAGGTCTGTCTTCCTCTCTCTCGCATGGTGCTGGAATGGTCTAGCTGATTGATGACCATCTTGCAGCTATACTCTGAGGAACTCATTACCGTGTGTTTGAGCACGATCAAGAATCAACTAACGAAGATTGTCTATCCCTTCGTCGAAGCGTCCGCAGAACTTGGCCCGAATACCACCACCACCACCAGCAGTAACATCAGCCCTCTACTACATCATCTCGTTTTGCACTCCACTCCTACGGCTCAAGCGCATCGCCGACAGCTTAGCGAGACTTTCCAAACCCTCTCTGCTGTCCTTCCCCGCGTCAATAGCCTGGTGAATGCTGAGAGCGTTGCGATGAGTGATGCGATCATCATCCAGGCCGTATATATCGCGATTGGTCCATTCTTCGTGGTGGAGAGCGTCGGCGGGGATGGAGAGACGACTACCAGCAGGAAGAAAGGCGGTGACACAGGCGGGGTCATCTTGAAGACATTCGGTAAGAGTGCTATGAGAGGGTTGAGGTTGGACGCATTGGCGTTAATTAGGAGTGTCAGTAGGCCTACACATGCTTGTTTGACATTATGCTAACATGATCTCTTGCTGCCTTAGATATTCGCCAACCACGAGGATCAAAGGTCGTGGATCATCGAGGAGATTCTGAGCTCCTTGATCAAGCTTTCGGATACGAAGCAGAAGGCCGGCCAATTTCGGTAAACCATTCATTGTCGTCCTCTCCAAATCTGAACGTTTAATTGTGTTTTCATCTCAGCCTTAGGGATGGACGGTCAATCCGAACTGTATCCGCCCTTCTTCTTCAACTCGTGCAGACATCAGCCCACGATGTGCGGATCGAAGCGAAGAAAATTGACAAAGCACGCCAGAACCGGTTCGCGATGAAAAGACAGGAGAGTATGTCTGAGAGCCAGATCAAGAATATGCCACCCGAACCCTTCTTGGACGAGAACGATCTTGAGGTAGGTTCTGTCAAGCTGATCAAAAGTGTAGTGTTTACGATCGCACAGGAAATACGACTTTATGGCTCAGGTTTAGAGTCGGCCACGAAGGCTGCGAAGACGATCGTCCTGTTTCTCACTCAGAGGCTCGTCTGTTGCACTTTGATAGAGGGGTTTTTTTAAACTGAGCACTCAATCGATGCAGATCAGGCAAAGGAAAGGCGACCAAAAATTCTAATGAAGCAGAGTACCGCGCGATCTTCGACAATCTGATCTCGGATCTCCTTTCCGTCCTTTACTGGCCCGAATGGCCTGCGGCAAGTCTTCTGCTCAGTATTGCAAGTAAATTCATGGTAAGCTGATCTTGTTACAATCACCAAAAGTGCTTGATGTTGATTGATATGTGAGGTTTCTTCACTGGACGATGTGAAAACGAGCCAGAGCACGCAGGTGGATAGCAATGCTGCCAAAACAATCGCCCTTGATCATCTCGGGGTGATCGCTGCGCGGATCCGAACGAGTATGCTCAAGTTTCAACACGCTGGAGACCATTCAGGCTCTAAACTACGAGGGCTTAAACCCCTTGACGAGGTATTGATTGATTTCATGATCTCGGACAGACGTGGAACTTAGCTTTTATACTACAGATTGTCTCGAGTGTCAATATCAAGGAACTCGACAAGCTTCTTGCGACGCACAAGGATATTGCAGCACATTTATGCAAACGCTCATCCGAAGATCAAGCTTGCGATGTATGATGGCTTGTTGTCTATCTCCACGATCACACTCACATCCTCCACACAGAGCGCTTGTGAATTGACCGCCGCGACCCTTGGCCAAGAATTGGCCGCAGCGCTCAAAAACGTCAATTCTTGGATCGCAGACCCTGACGGAGACGAGGATCTCAATCTCAAAGACCAGTCAAAGCTCGAGCCCTTTGGACAAAGAGTGAAAAATGCTCTGCGGGATGTTTGGAAAGAGCCTTCTACGGACGTCTTTGACATAGGGTAGGCTTGCTCTTGAGCTTTGGTGTGGTCCTTTTCTGAGACACAATTGATAGGTCCGAAGAGGAAGTCATTCGAGTCGATCGGCTGGCGGAAGAAGTGGGCACTGTCCAGAGCCTCAGGAATTCGTTCCAGCCAATACTGGCGACCATTTTAGCGGCTCTGGATGCACCTTTAATCTTCATGCGCACGAAAGCTCTTCGTGCGTTGGGCCAAATCGTGACTAGCGATGCAACAATTCTAGCTGCGGTACTTGTTTTTCCCTCGCTTATCAACCAATGCTTATGGATCGTCTTTAGCCCAACGTTCGTCGCTCTATCGAAAGCCATCTCCTGGACAGTTCTCCTCAAGTCCGAGACGCTGCTGTTGAGTTGATTGGCAAGTATATGATCGATTCCCCTGAGGTAGCTGGGGATTATTACCAAAAGATCGCGGATCGTATTGCGGTAGGTCGCTGATTCTCATTAGCGGGGTCCAAAGCTCATCGGCTTTCACAGGACACGGGTCTTGGTGTCAGGAAGCGCGTAATAAAGCTGCTGAAATCTTTCTATAGTGTTACACAAGATACATCGCGGCGTACCGATATCACTACTCGCATTGTCCTTCGTATGCTTGATGAAGACGAAACCGTCAAGGACCTTGCGATCAAGACCATCGAGGAACTTTGGTTTCCTAGCGTTACACTCTTACCGTCGGCTTTGAAGTCGAAGACGGCCGTACAAGCACCGGAAAAGGCTCCATTGCTCACGAAAGTCGCCGTCATTATGGGCACTTCCGCGAACTTCAAAGACCGACAGTCGCCACTAGAAGACCTCCTGCACAAGATCATGGTCGAGAAAACAGGGGCTGATGCTGCATCCCTCCATGCACGGTATACGGAGATCTGCGAAACACTGATAGATGGTTTGGTCGACGCTTCCGATTTACCCGGTTTCGTATGTGTTTCGTGTCCTCTGCGGTGTTTTGCTCATCCTGTTGGAATGTTTACAGACTGTTATCAACTGCGTTCGGACTATTCACTTATTCGCCTCGGCGTACCCGGCTATATTATCGGGTTCCAACGCGTCCACTCTTTTACCATATCTGAAAAATGCTACCACGGTAGGGTGGTCTTCTCTCTCTTTCTTTCACGAAGTTCGCTAAATGATTATTGTCTAGGCGGAGGAACAAGCCACTTCAGATTATCTTCTGAAGATCTTTAGAGCCTCGATTCCCTACATGCCGAAAACTGCAGCCAAGTTTGCTCAGGAGCTTCAAACCGCACTCCAGCCAATGATCATCAAGCCCACCGGAGGTGGAGTCCAGGTCAGTAGTGTCGCAAATGTGGACATCGTGATACTGACTTTCTTAAAATTGACAGGTCCTGCAAGAAAGCGTGGCTTGCATGTGCATCGTAGTACAGCATCTCACGCACGATTTTACCAGACTGGTAAACCTCCTGAAGTCATGCAATGGTGTGTTGTTTCCATCTTAGTCGATGTTCAGCTTCTTATCCACTGCAAGCCCGATTGCAGGAAGCGATCAAGCGCCCTCATTCAAATGAGATGGCTGCTAACGAAGTCAGACCTCTGTCGATTTTGATCTTCATCGTAGCGCTTCTCGGTGAAAACTGTAACTTTGACAATGTCCGGAAGGATCAACAAGGTATGTTCTCTCTCGCAAGGTGGCTGGTGCGATTCTCAACTCCCTTAGCACTTGCTGGACTCATCAACAGCATCTCCGAGGTGGCCTATCTAACCACTTATACTTTTGGAAACGGCTAATAGTTTCTCAGGGCTCGATCGTGGAGCATATATACAATAGTCTGGTGCAACTTTACGAAAAGCACAACGTCCCGTCTCTTCGAGGACGCATCTTGCAGTGCCTAGGCAAGCCGTCATTTCATGAGTGTATACAGCAAACATCTCAGCTGAACTACAGGTTTCCTCTTCCGTGCTCAGCCAACACTGATGACCAAGGATCAGTCATCGGAGATCATGGATGCGATCTTCACGTCTTCAGAATTGGATAGCCATGGACGCCTGCTGAGGATCATGCAGGAGTTCCTTACATCAGAAGCAGCAAAGCATTCGGCCAAGCAGAAGGGTGAGCTCGCCGATCCCACTCTACGGTCTCCTGCTTACCTTTCTGCAGATGTACATAAGGAGCAGAATAAACCTACGGAAGTCAATATGGATGAATTGGTTGGAAACACTGATGGCTTTGCTGACTCTGGGTGCGCTTGATTCGATTTCCCTTTGCCAGAGGCTGAGAACTTTTCATAGCGTCAGCTCGGCTATCGTTCAACGTTACCTCCCACAAATCTTGGACGCGGCACTGTCTCAAAACCTCTCGATTCAAGGAAGTGCGATCGATGTTCTGACATTCACGGTGAAGCAGGGCTTGGCCCACCCATTGCAGGTAGCTGCATATGCATCCTTGTCACCGATGTATATCAACTCACAGTTATTTTCTAGTCCTTCCCTGTTATCATTGCTCTGGAAACGAGCCCTGTACCTAGCATCTCAAATCGAGCTAGTGCCCTCCACGCTATTCTTCATGGAAAGCATGCGTCACTTCTAAACACAAAGTACATCGAAAGTGCACGAGCGTCATTTGAGTACCAGAAGAAAGTATCTTCTGGCCATGTCACCGGTAATTGCTCCCACATCTTCATTATGATATTTACGCTCACGTCTTCAAGGTTTCCGAGTGCAACCAGTTCCAATTGCCCTCCTACAACGATGGTACTCCCTCGTTCGAGAAAAGAGGGTGGCGAGGCAGGATTTTCTCAAGGCTCTGTTGAAAGCCTTTTCTGAGAACCTGGAGAAACACCAGGATGCTCAGGTATGTCGACTTCATTATGCTTTGGTTTCCTCGCTGACTTATCCCCAGGATGATGTCGACTTCATCCGATACATGGCGGAGAACTTTTCGGCATTTGATTACAAGACTCAGGAAGAAGCCTTAACTGTCATTAAGCAGCTCACCTCGACGCTATCTACCCACGGCATGCATTTGCTGGAGATAATATCTCCTTCACACCTTCTCACCCACCCCAGAACGCCTGCACAGCCAGAGTCAGCACCTGCGCCGGAAGCATCTGTAAGTTCTTGCTCAGTAATCGTGAACCGGTACTAAACCAGAGCGTAGGATGCGATGGAAGGTGTCATCGAAACAAATCGTGAGCATACTCTCCTTCTT
>JABCKV010000198.1:0-19885 GCA_018282005.1 Asterophora parasitica
CGTTCAAGACTAAGCACCTTCTCGCGCTCGCGCTGAAGCTCCTGTTCTTTCTCCTCGCGCACGCGTCGCTCCTCATTCATCTGCCGTTCAAGCTCCCTTTCGTGCTTTCGCTGTCGCTCAGACTCTTCCTGCACCTCTCTCTGACGCGCCGCCTCCCTTTCCAGCATCTCCTTCTGGCGCGCCACTTCTCTGGCCTGAATCTCCTGTTTCTCGCGCTCAAGCTGCATTTCCCTCGCCCTCGCTGCATGACGGTCCGCCTCTACTTCGCGCTGTCTCTCTAATGCCCTCAACTCCAGCTGGCGGATAGTCTCGCGTTGCTCAGCCTGAAGCCGCTCAGCCTCACGCCGTATCATTTCCTCTGCCCTTTGTTGTGCAGCTTCCAGCTGCAGGCGAGCGGCATCATCTGCTGGGGACGGTGGCGCAGTGGCAGGCTGGCTTGGCGGTATCGGAGCTGGAGGCCCACGAGGCGTGCCTTCCCGAGACACATGGCGACGCCTCGAGTTCGGAGGATGATGAATGTCGTCATCTTCCTCGTGCTCCTCGATGTAGGCTTGGCCACTGCCAAGGGGTGTATGATAGGAACGGTCTAAGATATGCCTTGGGCTCGACATCTCGTCCTCGAGCGCCAGCGCCCTGCCCTGGTGCATTCCTTCGATAAAACCCAGCTTGCGGCCTTCCTCGCGCGCCTTGGCTACTAGACGTTCATCGTGCAGCTGTCTTGCGACCGCACGCGCCTGCGTCGCTTCTTTATCAGCCTTGTCGCGCTGCTGTTCGATAGCCTTGACGGCGTCTTGCTTATGACGGCTGTACGACTCAGTGAGTAACCAAGCCGGAATGCAGTCTCAATGGAACCACTCACAGTTCGTGCTGGGTCCATTCGAGTTGCAGACGGTAAATCTCGGCATCGTTTCTGGCGCGCGCGACCTCGCCCTGCGCGTCCATCACGCTCTGCGTGACCTGCCAACCCCGCGCACGCTGCTCTCCCTCTAGCGTCCGTCGCGCATCCTCGGCCATGTCCGTCTGGTCCCTCATCGAGTCAAGGCGCGCAATAGCATTACGCAGCAGCTTGCGGCTCTCCTTCATGTCGTGCTCTTGTGCAATGAGCGTTTGGACGAGAGTCTCGGCTGGCGTATTCAAGAGCTGACGCTCGCGATCTCTGCGATGCTGCGCACTGGGTCCTTTCCTTCTAACCGTAATGGTAGGTTTGACACCGCCCATGGTAGCGGTGGTGCTTTGTTGTCCAGGTATGAAATTGTTGCGTGCTCTAGTGGGATAAGTCGTCCTGTCCTGTCCAGAATCGTACTGTGGGGTATAGTAGAATTCCCTGGTTGGTATTTGCTGCTCATGTTCTTGTACGCGGCCCCTTGAAAGAGAAACAGAGGACAATGAGAAAATATACCCATGCGGCCTCTGATCGGCAACTCACCCATTGTTCGACTCGTCGTTCAGGAAAAAGAGCGGGTCACGCATGATATCTAAGTATGAGCATGAAATGAGAGGAAAGAACAGGTGCTTGAGAAGTGTAATACACGTACCCCGCTTCCAATCCAGTCCTTGAAAGCACTACCTCGCGACTCGATGCCGTGACCAAGTCCAAGTGGGGTAATGAAGCCAAGCCTTGGAGCTCAGGACCGTTCCCAGCCTCTCCTATGGTCCTCGGCGTTCCGTGAAACCCTTCAAGTCGACAAAATGGACTAGGATAGTGGTGCCACTGGTGGTGGTCAATCTGAGAGCAACGATATGGCCATCCCTGAGACAGCTCATAAATTCGGGTTAGGGTCAGGTTCTTTGCACGACCCTGAACGCCTCAAGTTTCCATGACATCCGACTGGAACGCCTCCCCTTCCGGATCCGCGCCACACCGCGCACGCCCCCATTTGAAAGAAATCTCGTGTTGATGGTATATACGATAAATGTTGCAATGGGGGCCGGCGGGGCGATCTACGGGTATTAGCGTGAAGATGAACGAATAAAGCAGGTACGATTGATGCGGCGTGAACACACATGAAAGTAATCAAGAAAGCATCCGAAAGCAATAGTCGCCAGGTTCCGCGAATGAAAATGAAGTCGGTATGTATGTAGGTATGTAGGTATGTAAGTGCTGAGCAGGCAGCAAGCATGGATGGATAAGGGCAACCACCACCCACACTCACTTACAGGCGGTGATCAACAGCCGCCCGGCTCCAGTCTATTCTTGGGCCATGGCTGCTTGTAATCTGACCAGAGCGTCAAGTTCGCGTTTGTGTATGCCTCCTTGTACCTGCAGCGCATCATGACGATCAGTTAACTGCGCCCGAGCCACAGGAGGAGAGAGAATAGAGAAGACGCACGTGTTGATGTAAGCAGCGGTGGGGAACTCCTTCGGGTCGCATCCAATATTCTGGGCGTCTGCGGGCTGGTACACGCGGATGTAGTCAACGCTCATCGTCGCGGGCAGCTTGATGTTCTCGAAATCGATACCACCGAAGTTGAGCGAGAAACCGAGATTGGCGATGATGTACTTTGGGTGCATGCGCGTGAGCCTTGAGGTCAACAGAGTGGTGCATGAAGACCAAGACGCACCATGGGCTCCTGCGGGACGGGACGGTCGAAGATCTCGACACGGGCATCGGCTTTGAGACCCCCGGACCTGACTGTCCACGAGAGCTTGCCGTCGTTGATCCAGGATATGTAAGCATTGTCGAATCCGGGCTTGTACTGGAATCCGAAGATGGCGTAGCAGCCTGTCACCCGCTCGTAGCAGTCCTGGTTGGTCAGTGCGAGACCGCTCGTCGTCTGCTGGAAGACACCTGCGGAACCCGTCAGCACCTTACGCGCGCGCAGCGTAGATGTGAGTATATGACACCCACCGCCTTTGTACTCATTCAACACGGTGTTGGGATTGTAGATCTCGTAATTGTCCGTGGTGTTGAACCAATCGTACATGGCCTGGAATGTGCGTTAATATCAGTGATTAGCTCACCAGAAATGATGACAACGCACGTTGAACGGAGCCCATTGCGACGAGAGCGACACCTATCATCATTCGAGTTAGTCAAGGTGGTGCAAAGAGCATTTGTAAAGCGGACCTGTCCAACACCATCAGCGACGATGGCTTCGAAGATATCAATTTCAGGCGAAGCACGGCCGACGTAAGAACCGTCCGCCCTGACGGGACCAGGATGTGACTCGCCGGGACATGTGCACGCAGCTGTAGATGGGTAAATAACTGGATGGAACGACGATGATCTAACACGCGCAACTCACAGAGACGTTGGCCAGGCAAGAAAGACTAGAAAGATTAAGTTCAGGGCTTCGGCGATAAAGAAATGCAAGACATACCAGTTCGCCGCCATTCCCTTTATCACCCTGGGTTACTGCAAGCAGAGGTAGTTGGGTTCCGGGATATGTTTGGTTAGGAAGCGTGCCGACGTCGCAGTGGTCATAAGTGTAGGGCCACTGCACATAAATTTAGGTAATGCACAAGGTGCAAACCAAAATCGTACTGACCATTCCCTCTAGACTGGCGCCGAATCCAGCACGGCCCAAATTGCCCATCGTCCAACTTCGATATCGGATTGGTTAGTACATAGCACGTCCACTGGCGGATGAAAGCTTACACGGCTGGCCAGAGACCACTATAACTCGCATGTCAGGAAACCATCGAGGAGGTTAGAGCCGTGGATAGACATACTGAATAGTGTTGTCACCAGGCAATGATACGGATGCCTCAATCAATCCTCCGGTAAAGCAGAACTTGTTCCTTCGAGAGGCGTCAGCATGCACACGAGAATGCAGGGTATGCCGAACATACCATGTTTGAACCTGAGATTAACAAGGTCAGCTACCCGCCTTTGAAGGTCAAAAAAAGCTAGCCTCACCATGCCAGATTTATATGACATGTTGTGGTTGTCGAGGGGGTTGGCGACCTCCTCCAACTTCAGCCTGAGTGCGCCACCCGAGGTGGTCGCTACGTTCCCATTCACCCGTCAGCCCTTCCCTGGCCTCGCAGCATCACGAAGACTCACCTCCAGAGGGGTCATACCACTCCAAATCGTTCTATCGCACCCATTGCATCAGCACGCACCCCCCGGAAAACCTGCGCATCACTTCTCACCGTTCCCCAATAATGCAGATCCACCGCTTCCCAGTATGGGTCGTCGCCAGGGTAGAAGGTCCTGCCATCCAAGTTGAACTCGTCCGAAAACACCAGAACCCACTCGTCATTGCTGTGGTAATTCTTCTTGGTGTACGCCGACTTTGGTGTGTCGCGGTCGATAAGGCCCCAGTTGCCGGGTATGTCTGCTATTTGGCCGGTTGCATTGATACCACCGAGATTGAAGCCACCCTGCGTCGTCTGCGTCTTCGTGAGGAAATGGGTGAGGATAGGGAATCCTGTGTATGCGCGTCAGTGTGCGTTGAATGTGCGTGCGTGCGTGCTTGGCGTTCATGCTTGGGGTTCTTGGTGTGGAAGTGAGAAATGTTTGCTTACCGGCGCTGTCGTTGGACAAGAATGATCAGCGAATGAATGAGACACAGATCAATGAATAGGAGACGCACAAGAGCATGATGATGGCTGCTCCGAGGATGAACAGACAGCCAAGGTTGGCAAACCCTCGAGCGGTGAACACACTCCCTCCTTTGTCACTCTGTCTATCCCTGTTCGGTGCCGGGTTGTGGAGGTCATCGTCCGGCTCGGGAACGTTGAGCTGCATGCCCCATTGTGCTGGTGATGGTGAGAGGGAGTACTGAGAGAAGATAGCGGGGTCAGAAAACGGCCAGCTGTATGAGATACTGATCGGGGGTATGTAACCTTTTCTGAAAGTGATGCCTTTGAACCGGGTCAGCGCCGTCTTCACCAAAAAAAACAAACAAAACAACGCACAGGATATGAGTTGTGTCCGCTGTCAGAGCGTGAGGTGGAGGGAAGAAGGCTAGTCGCAGACGCCGAGTTGTGTTGTGTAAATCGAGATTGGTGGGCCATTCGTGACCGAAATATAGGAAATAGACCTCAGGAGAGGAATGAAATCGTCGACGTTACAGGGGAAGGAGTTGCAATTGAAAGAGTGAGTCGAGTTGGTCGCGGACGGAGACAGAAAGCAAGAACAACAGCCAAGGGCAGTGACAAGGAAGGCTTAGGGACGAATTTTGGGCCACGTGAGCTCCAGAGATTGCCGTGAAATCAGCAACTCCCATATGGTCGTCAACAGGCACCCTGATCACCATCGTCTGGCTGTTCTCGACGTCGGTTCCATCTTGGCAGCGGCAGCAGCAGCTCCGTAAAATATCGCAGCCTGAGGAGGCTCTCGAGGACCAAGGATGCCTACAAAGTAGTACGACCAAAAGTCGTACAAAATCAAAACCCTGAATGAGTGACTCCATTCTATCAATCAAATCTTACCCCTAGGTGAGCCTAGGTCCTCAATTGGCAGCAATGTAGGTAGATCTCTTCCATATTGCTGTCAATGAGCAGGTGTACCGAGCTCTGCGTTGACAGTTTTTGCATCGCTGAAGGATACTGATCATCAATCATGACCTTCATGGATCCGGAGGACGTCTGTCGCCTGGACGTACCGTACCACTAGTTAGACGTGAATTGTTTCGTTTTTCTGATAAATGGCGTCCTTTGGAAGTTGCCTGCATCCAGTTTGAGCCATCGTACGCCTTGGGATCGGGATTTCGAGGTGGTGGAGCTGCGCAAGTCGTGAATCTATATTTATAACGCGTCAGGCATCTCAAACCCATTTTTACATCTGGCCCAAAGTCACGGTTTTCTTGCTTTCCTACGTCTATTTCTAGATACGCACTTCCCTTCTTTCTATAGATACCACGTACATTTGATAGTTAAATTTACTCCTCCGTGTCCATAATCTTGCGCGAGAAGGACAGCGCATTAGACGCTCAACTCGACCTTTTGGCTCTGCTGGATCGCGCCCTGTATCTCCGCAGGTGCGAGAGCGGGGGTTACCCAGTCACGGACGAACGCATCGACTTGCTCGGGCGCGCGTCCAACGAAACTCGCGGGGTCAAGGAGCTCGTCGAGCTGGCCCTTGATCGGGTCGAAGTACGGCTCGGCGCGGATGCGCTCGATGAGGTCGTTCTCGAGTCCGAGTTGCTTGACTTGGTGTGCCGCTTGGTGCGAGAGTACCTACAGGCATTTATTGCTCAGGGAAGAAGAGGTCAAATATGGGGAAAGATACGAACCCGGATCTGCTCATGCGCCTCCTGACGGTCCCCGCCAGCCTTGACGATCGCCATGATGACGTTCTCCGTGGCCATGAACGGCAGCTCCTGCGCGATGCGACGCGCAATGACCTTGGGGTACACCACAAGGCCCTCCGAGACGTTCTGCAGCGTCGACAGCACGATATCGGCCGTCAGGAACGCCTCGGGAAGCGTGATGCGGCGGTTAGCACTGTCGTCGAGCGTGCGCTCGAACCACTGCACGCTGGAGGTCATGAGTGCGTTCTGGTGGAGCACCATGAGGTGCCGTGAGAGACTGCACACGCGCTCGCAGCGCATCGGGTTCCGCTTGTACGCCATCGCTGAAGAGCCGATCTGAGTCGACTCGAAGGGCTCCTCCATTTCCTGCGTACGGATCGGGGGTCAGTACGGCGTGATGAATAACGTTTTAGAGCGCACGCACCTTAAGGTTGGCGAGGAGACGGATGTCGGTGGCGATTTTGTGGGCGGTGGCGCCGAGCGAGGCGAGGGGCGCGAGGACGTCGATGTCGACTTTGCGCGAGTAGGTCTGCGAGGTGACGGGGTACGCGTAGGTGAACCCCGAAAGCTCAGTGACCCTTTTGTCGAGGGTCTCGACCTATATATACATCGTCAGTACCTGACCACCCTGATGTGGATGCGCGCGCAGGCGCACCTTGTCATGGTCTCCGTCGAACAGAGCAAGGAAGCTCGCTTGGGTGCCTGTGGTGCCCTTGACGCCGCGGAAGCCGAGATCGTCGCGCGCGCGGATGATGTTGCGGAGGTCCCAGAGGAGCTCCTGGATCCAGAGCGTCGCGCGCTTACCGACGGTGGTGAGCTGCGCGGGCTGGAAGTGGGTGAAGCCGAGCGTGGGGAGCGCGCGGTACTCTTCAGCAAAGACCGACAAACGCGAGATAAGCACGCCGAGCGAGCGGATGAGGTAGGGTAGGCCTGTGCGCAGGAAAATGAGGTCTGCGTTGCTGCAAGGCAGTCAGTCACAGCCGTAGCTTCGAATAGAAGAGACGTACTCGGTGACGTAGCAGGAGGTTGCGCCGAGGCTGATGGCGATGGGTTCGTGTATAAGTTTTAAGAGACCGTGATATCAACGTACTGGATGATCCCAGCGGCGGCAGGCGCGACGGTGCCAAAAGTATGGACGTGGGCCATCACGTCGTGCCTGCGCTTCTTCTCCTCCTGTGCGGCGATCTCGAATTGCTCGGGGGTCAAGTCCTAGTAGAGAATGAGTTATTTTCGTTCGGTTCGAAGTGCAGATGGACGCACGAGATTAGCCTTCATTTGCTCAATGGCTTCCTCCGTGACAGGCAGCCCAAGCTCGCGCTCAGCGATGGCGAGGTTAAGCCAGAGGGATCGCCATGTGTAAAACCTGTTCTAGAAACGGGACAACATCGTGAGCGCACATTAAGGCTAGCTCTTAGGAGGTGTGCCAACCGCGGGCGAGAACAGATGAGCCATCTCCTTGCTCGCATAACGGCTAGATCACTTTAATCAGTACTGATCGTAATGCAAAAACAAAGAATGTGGCGCATACCTTGAGAGTGGCGTCTGGTAAGTGTTGAATGCGTCCATACTATACAATATCGCAAGTAGCGCCGGTGACGATTTCTGGAGGTCAGTGCCGTCGTTCAACTTGTTTGCGACAAAAAAATCGACGACATCACATCATGTGATTGTTCAAAAAGTACATGTGACGTGCGCGGCCCGGAGAAGCGGACGAACCCAAGAGAGTTGCCGAGGAAATTCAAAGACAACGGGGTGGGGCAGGGGTGGGGATACATACATACAACAGGCAATACTATCGAAAACTACACACTATGGTACGATCCGATGGTCAAGGTCAAAATAATAATAAAGGAATCAGTCGAAGAGCAAAAACCCTCTGCGTCAAAGTGCAATCACGAGAAAGACCCGTGGATGAGCGCGTCCCACGCACGGTTAGAGTCTAGCGTCTCCAAAAACTTAGCCTTCGGGGTGCCCGATCCGGAACCTGCAGCACTGTGTGCGGCTGGGACGACAGGAGGAGCACTGACTGGTTTCGGGGCGTGCACCGAGGGCCGCTTTGGAGGGGTTGGGTGGTCGACGATGGGCGGAGGCAACGCCAAAGGAGGCGGGCATTCATCCATCGGCGATGCGCTCTGCGATGTTGTGACGTGCGGTGACATGGGCGTAGACGACGGTGCGGAGGTCCAGGGCGAGCCCATAGGCCAGTGCAGCTCTTTCGCCGAGTCCTAGGGGCGCCACCACAGATCAAGATTTCTGAAAGGGGATACGAGAGATTACTTACGGGGTGGCCGAGCCGCGACGGTGGAGGTGGAACGAACACATGCCGTGGATGGAGATAGTCGAATCTCCCGTCCAGTGGCGGGTGAATTGGTGTAGATGCCGGCGGTGGCGGTGGCATCCCCGGTGATACAGGCAGCCCGAACGTCACCGGGTGTGCAGGGCTTGCCGTGCCCGACGAAGAATGGGATGATGTCGAGGGTGTGAATGGCCGTTTCTTGGAAAGGTGGGGGCGGCATAACCAACCAGTTAGAGAGCAAGGATACGTAAAACGACTTACCGGCCCAAGAATGCTGCCCAGCGCTAGCCGCAGGCTCAACGCCTCCTTGTGCTGCATGTTTCGGTTGAGATTGCTGGCGTCGTGCTCGGGTAACCGCTCTATGGGTCCACGCGACATGTCCGCCGGTCGATTTTGGGATCGCGTCGGCTGCACAACAGGGGTTCGATACACTGCTATTTATCCTCAGAGGAGAACACATACCATTCCTGCCTATTTCAGTGAGCTCAGCTCGAGGAAGTGTGGATGATAGCGACAGCTAAGCAAGTTGGAGATGGTAGACGGAACTCAAGTTGTGTTGCGTGGAACGTCATGTGCGCGGCTCTTAGGCCTTCGGACCGATGACAAATACGCCAACCCCGCAGTTTCCCCACAGTTTCCCCACAGCCTCACAAAGTTTGAATATCTACCCACCTACATATTGATGCACTGACTGTTCCTGACGAAGCCATCGAAATTGTACATCGCGGGCTCACGAGTCACAATCTTTTTCTCCAAGACTGAACAAGAAAGGCAACTACAAAGGCAGCGTCACCGCGGAATATGATGCCGTACATATATAGACATCCATGCTGAGGATGTGGTCAGCAGATAGTAGGCCTGGGTTGACTTTCATAAGTACGGGCGTAGATATGGCTCTTGGCGTGATGCACAGATGCTACAAATATTGACGTAAAAGGCGATGCTGTGGCGCAACCTCGTATGATCCTGCAAGTTTCTAGTCCGAACGTCATACCCTTTCGAGATGTTACTATGATACAAGGCCCTGTTTCGTACTTGCTTGAAGAAAGAGCGCCCAGACGAGGCGGTGTATTGGTGAGGTACCTACTGACAACGCGTGTATGCCTATGGCATAAAGAAAACAAGTCGGAGAAACCGAATGGATTTCTTGTGCATGTATGTCGATATGTGACGTTGACGCTCGAAGATAGTGACTTGTAATCGAGATTCGATTGTTATCCGCAACCGAGTGCCATCCTGTCGGTGCTAGTTCCAGACTCTTCCAGGTCAGCTATCATGAAGCACCGCCGAGCGCCTGCAACGGACCGCAATTATTTGAAATTGCTAGAGATACAACAAGAAACAATCCCTGATAATCTGGGGTGGGACCAGCCAAGATCGAGTGTGGTTTGTCCAGGATGCCAAAAACCAGGTGAACGCGCAGTCAGCGAGCAGTGCCAATGCATGGAAGCGAAAAAAAGACGTCGCACCACCGCACTCTGCGTGCCTTGCCCAAGAGCAAAACGAGGTCTCCTGCCTTCAGCAATGACAGTGGTGTTGATGTTCAACCACTTCCAGAAAAGCCGAGTGCATTGACCGTGAATGTTGGTATTGTTTGGTGAAGGCACTGTCAAATGAAGAGGCCCATTGGTCAGAGCACTGTGCCGTGAAGTCAAGCTTCTTGGGATTTTGCGACACAAAGAAACGAGGCGAATCCCTGCCATACACGAGGACTTCGATATCTAAGAGATGTTTGATTTGTGGGTCCATGACATATCATAAGAAGGGGGGAAATGACATACCAGCTGTTTAACATGAGGCAGACAAGCTTTGACGTGCCATCTGCACGATATTTTCCAGGTATATGTTGAATGTGAAGTCTGGTGTGGGTGTCTGAATACCTGAGTCGAGTAAATATGGGGAAAGACGTAGAAAGACTAAAGTTCATTCATTAAGTTAGAGATGACTAGCACCGAGAATATTCGGAAAAACAGCGCCCAAATAAGGACCATGGTAGCGTAAAATGCAGTGCACATGAAAGCAAGGAAAACGAGAGCAGAGAACAAGAGAACAAAAGAGAAGCCTCATGAAAAGCAAGCAATGGGCAGACCTGGGGTTTACGATGCGATGACGGAACTGCCTGGCGTAGGCGTCATCTGAAGAGTGTCGATGGGAGCAAGCTCCTCTGTTGATTGATCCTTGGCCATGACAGCGGTGGGGAAGGGATCATCGATAAGAGTCTCAGTGATGCTTGCCGTATCTGAGCCAGATTCTGTATCTGGTTCGTAGGCAGGACATGGCCTGAATGGCATCAGAGTTATTTGATGGACATCCAAGAGGTCGACGTACCGCTTGTAGGCCACCTTGCGAGGGATACGACGTGGTAGATGAGTACCATAGTCGGCACACTCGGGGGTTCAGCATGCTCTATAATGAGGTCAGGTGTGGAAGGTCATCTCAGAAAAGTTAGGACATGCCTCCAGAGTCATTGGTAGCAATAGGCAAGATGGGGCCACTACCGCTGCTTTTGAAGATGCTGGGCTGAGCTTCGCCATCCAATGTAGCAATCCATTGCTGCACAAAGGCCCAGTGAGTAACACCCCATCTCCTCGGATCGGCAACAGTAATCATGGTGTCTGGAGCAGTCTCATGAAGCACAGCTTCCTGAGAATTGCTTCCCTCGTTGCTATATGATAGCAGGCCCATTGATGCAGCTGAGTCATCTGGATCCCAACCTGAAGCCTAATTACTTACTGGCCAAGGGCCAGGTTGGTATACTACGGGTAACTCAATGCCTTGAAGGGGTGGCAAAGCGTCCCCATATACAGTGGCAGATTCCGGATCATGAGCTGCTATGTAGGTAATCGAGCAAGCAAACAATTGGGGTGAGTCAGAGTGAAAAGAACGATGCGACATACAGGTGGAGGTCAACCCAGATTCAGATACGATGCTGTTTGTCTGTCGACGGAGTCTTCGTTGTTCCTCACTGACAGTCCTAATCGAAAAGGGATGGGTTGAGAGAACATACGAGATACGCGTGACTCACCGCAATCTTTGACTTCAGGTCGCCGACTTGGTTAAGGACCTTCCCGATCGTCCGGGAGAGTCCACCAACAAAAGCAAGGAACTCTTGGCACAAACTATTGCACTTGTATGCCGTGTCGCGAAGGCTGAGGACGGCGCCCTCCAGTCTAGAATGAAATGTGTCGTTTACTATATGGATGAAAGACGCCGCGTTGACATAACTGAACCCACTTCTTCAGATCAATCTCAACTTGCTGTGCATATGCGTCGGGGAGCATTCCCTCCCCTCGAACCTCTTCATAGTAGGCATGAGTCTGGCGATACGTCTTCTCGAGACTATCCATCTGTGCGTTGGGAAAGTAATTATAGTAGTAGAAGATCGCTGATGTGAGGCTCCCAAGAACAGCAAGACCGCCTGTGGCGAAGCCGAAGTAGGCAGATGCTTCATCCATAGTAATCCAGCTATGAGTGGTATAAGAAAATCGGAAGGGGGATTCATGTCATGTCACAGCAGACCGAGGGTTATAACAAGTCCTCGTGGAATAGATGATCAAATCTATTGATCAATCTGTACATAAGCGCCTCGAGGCCTGATTACAATTTGGACCCACCAATATGATACAATTCTTCAGCTGGAGCGCCACTGTAGTCCTCGCGGAAACAACGACCCCGCCCTGAATGCCTCTCAAATCATCTCCGTCGCCGGCTAGCGATACACCTGTCCCTTCAATCAAGCCTCCACACACTGTCTGGGAGCTCATCAACGACTATGCTTATCCTTCGAAGTTGAAGGTATGGGAGGAGCCATGGCGGGATCGTTACGAATTTCTGTTGAAAAAGGGCTACCAACTACGCCCACGCTATCACCCAAACTGGTCTGCTTCATGGATAGTACCAGGCGCAACCAAGAATCCATTATACTGCGAGGATGCCAATCCACTTATTGTTCGGCTCTCCGTTGTTCTGTGCTTCAATTCAAACATGTCTAACTCACCTCTGTCGGTTTTCTAGGTTTACATGGTGCTAGATGCTCGTAGGCTCAAAGATAACGTCAACGTATGCATCAAACGGATTTCCAAGGTCACGAAGGAGGTCACCATTGCCCAATATCTGGCCTCGAACCAGGACTCGAGAAACCACTGCACTCCGGTGTGGGATGACTTTCGAGACCCAGATTTACCCGATGTCAGCTATATGGTGATGCCGGTGTTACGAGATTTTAACGATCCGGAATTTGGAGCACGAGGAGAAGTCGTGGACTTCGTTACGCAAATGCTCGAGGTTAGTATTCGGTTTCATTTTCCAACGCGTGTTAACATATCAATATTTAGGGAATGACCTTCATGCACAGTCAGGGAGTGGCTCATTCGTATGAACTTCTTAGGCATCATGTCTTTTGTTCAATTCACGAAATTTTTTTCGTAGGGATCTTACCGCAGTGAATATCATGATGGACGCAAGACCTATCTTGCCTCGAGGATGGCACTTCTCAGCGCCTCGTTCCGCTCCAAATGGCTACGGGAACTTGAAACCATTCGCGCGAATCGATCATCCGGTTCGATACTATATCATTAACTTCGATAATGCCGTTCGCTTTCTTCCCGGCCAATCGTCCATCGTAAAAGGCCTCGGTGGGCGCGATAGTGACCCGCCGGAACTTGCGACAACACATATTCCATTTGACCACTTCAAGCTCGATGTCTTCACCCTGGGGAATGTATTTCTAAAGGAGTTAAAAAATGTCAGTTGTTCTTGCGGCTTTACGATGCGTCCATCACTCATCAAACACAGAAATATCTCTCGCTCGATTTCCTGGATGGTCTACTCACTATGATGATGACGCGGGATTACCGAAAACGCACAACTGCCCAAGCCGCCCTGGATTATTGGGTCAAGGTCAGAGATAGTATACCGGTCGCGAGCGCCCGATGGCCACTTCGAAAGCCAGAAGAATCTGTTGGTGAAGCGGTCGTCAACACCTTCACAGCCGCGCGCGAAGGGGTGCATAACCTGCGATATCTCTTCGAGCACGTGAGTTGACCATCTTCCTCTTTTTTTGCCGCATTGACTTGCTCTGCAGGACAAGAGAAAATGGGATACGTTATAAGGGATGCGCCGTATGATGCTGTGCATTTCAGGCCATCGTCACGCCAGCTCCGTTCTCCGCGCCGAGACGCGATTCCTCTGTTTGTTGCGTCACCACGCAGCTCTTTGAAGACCTGATCGTCAGCGATTTCAAAGCACTCTGCCTTCCCATTCTTGAAGTAGGCAGTGTTGGATTGTGTCAAACTTTGACGCAGTCGACGATCTAGTATGACTTGCCGCCGGGCCTAACAAGCCGGTTGTGGCCTGTTGCGATCTTCTCCAACAGTTCAAATGCGATGGAAAGATCAACATTTTACCGTACAGTATGTACAGAGATACCATAATCATCTCGAAAACTCGTATTCCAGTCCGTGTACATAAAAACACAACGAGGGTTTTAAAGTTCAAACGTTGCTCGGAATATTGGCTGAAAACACAATGAGATTTCAATCTGGAGTAAGTACCTTGTGGAAACCGGGCTCAAATCAGGCTTAGGTGGTCCTGGAGTTAGTGGTAGTACTACAGTCACCAGTGAAATGAGAATCCATTGTGCACACTGTTGGACAGCAGTAAGCTCTGATACAGCAGCAGCAGTGTCCTGGCCCAGGCCCAATCCGAATCGAGAACCACTAGGGATGGGGATTGAGTCGAGGCAATGTGTCCGAATCAGGGTCGCTCTTTGTTGGGCCGGGGCGACACATTGCAAGTTCCACGCCGCCTGAAGAGGTGTAAACATGGCCTTCGCAAAGACCCGGCCCATGTTTTCTTGCGGGTTAAAATTGGCAAGGTCGCCGTTGGTGAGAATGATGAAGGCATGGCTAGGAGCCAGGTGCACCTGAGGGAATTGGAGGAGGAGCGCGTGTATCAGTGTACGGTAACTGCGGGGTGGCATACTATTCGAGTTTCGCGCGGCGCCAGGTTATCGAGATGGCTGAATTGCAAGAAACGAGAGAAATCACATTCGGCGTTGTTCCTGAAGGGACATATATTAGTACAGTGCGATTAGTAGCAAACCCAGACCGTAGACGAAAGGAAGACCCAAAAGGACGCGTTGAGCGCCTCTACGAGATTTCATCCTCATGACTCCACTTCCGCATAGCGACGTGGGATGGGTGGTTCAGTAACGGTGTTTGGCTACTATGGCACTGGTATCATGTAGTCCGTCGGACTCGGAGTTATAGAAAGTTCTGGTAGGGGTGCAGGCAGAGTAGTGTGCAGGTAATCACGCTTGTAATGTGCAGGGATAAAGATGGAGAAAGACTAGGAACCGTGTAACATACGGGAGACAAGGTGTATTTTCCAGAACTGCGCCACAAGGCACAAGGCGACATCAATATCATCGGCATTTTGCGGTTCGGTGACCTCGCTTCCATGAATTCACCGGGCGACTCTCCATACAGACTCAAGTCTCATCCTTGCATGAGGCAATGGTCAGACCCTCTTCCAGATGTCCTCCGTGAGCTGAACCTAGTGTGGATTCTTCTGGTTTCTTCTACGAAATCAGTTGAGCGACCCCGAGAGGTCCCACCTTCAAAGTTCACGCTCACTGGGTTTCGCGTTTTCTTCCATCCCTGGTTCCCCTTGGCGATTGAAAGAGGGCAAAACAATTTATCGTCGATTTCATGTTCTCGGCCCTTTCAGCTTCACCTACATCCACGGCAACCTTCCTCCACTCTTCTCAACAGCGCACTGCCCGTTCACAACTAGACATGATACATGTGCGACTCAACTGTCATTGACAATCGCCGTAGTCTGTTCTGTCATAGTTTTTTGTTCTGTTTCCTCAAGGACGGCCCCTTGTGATCCCCAACTTTAATGCAACCGTGACGTCGACGTTGACGTTTACGCGCCATGATCATCAGCACCCATCAGCTCGTCGGGGGCTTTATACCGCTCAAGCCTCATACGCGTTGTCGCCCCTATATCTATAATCTAAGATCACTTGGCTTTGGCCTGACCTTTCAAGTTCCGCCAGCCGTCGAGTTCAGCTTCAAGGCCCTTTCCAGCGCTGGGCTCTCAGCCAGTTCCTGTCTATTCGCCATTGCGGCCAGAACCTCTCTGCTGGCCATGGTCTTACAGTAATTCTACTTTCCTCCGAAAAAGCCCTACTCTTCCCATTCGCTTCCCAAAGCTGAGGGTTACAGGAATCGACATCGACATGGACCCATCGGATTCGGACTCACGCGCACGCTTAATCGAGGGTATCCTCGGGCCCCATGAAGTCGGCGTCATGTTCGCCATTTTTCTGTTTGGGCTGGTCACCATACAAGCGTTCACGTACTTCCGGGAGTACCCTGGTGATCACAGAGTGGTAAAGATTCTGGTATCCGTTGTTTGGTAAGCGACATCCCTCGTAGTTTTCGCCTGTTGAGTCTGCTTACATTCGACCCAGGACCCTCCTCCTGGTGCACACCAGTATTAGCGCATACTCAATCTACCAACGCACTGTCAAAGATTACGGGCGCGGAAACCTGGCGGCCCTCGATCGTTACCCCGAAGGAATGTGCGGTGCCTTCTCGCTCTCTGCGCTCATTGGCTCACTCGTCCAGGTGCGCACGTTCCTTTCGCTTCAAGTTACCCGACCTAGTACTTACAGTCCTCCTTTTCCTCTCCACCCTCTGACATTTTTACCCATCGATTCCTCTACCCCTCTGCAGTCTTTCTTCGCACACCGCCTGCGCAAGCTCTCCGGGCAGTCCCTCACCGCCATCATCTGCTGGTTTCTTTCCGCCGTGCGTCTCGGCTCTGTTATCTGCATCTCAGTCACTGCGTGCCAAGCAACCTCGGTACGGCCGTACGTCGAGCAATGGAAGTGGCTTGCTATCTTCGCACTCAGCGTTAGCGCGTTTGTGGATCTGTTGATTGCGGGATCGTTGGCGTGGTGCCTTTGGAGTAGGAGAGGACATGTTTTCGCGCAGTGAGTGAGCTTAGCTGGTGACGTGAGGGATGATGAATTGACCACGATCATAGTGCCCAGAGAGTGGTCGATAAGCTTATTGCGTGGACGATACGTGCGTCGCTTCATGTCAACTTGTCGGCCTGTCCATCATGATCAAACAATTCATAGAAACTGGTGCCTTGACAAGGTGCACGTCGCATGGCCTTCTAATAGTTTCTGGCTAACCCTCCCTTAGTCTCTCAAGCATTCTCATGTTGGTGCTGGTAAGTGCACCGATCTTTCAGTGCACTCTTCGTTATTGAGCAAAATCTGTTGACCATCAGTACGCCGCGATTGAGAACTTTGCATGGGTGGCTGCATATCAGGTCATTTCTGGACGTGAGTCACTGTCTCTACTGAGCCCAAGCGTCCCACATTGAGTTAAAATATTTCACGGACAGTATTCGCAAATTTCCTCTTGGCTTCGTAAGAGTCCCTGCCTTGTATCTGACGCAGGAAGGTCCCTAACACACTCTTGTCTACAGTCTTAACGCGCGGGACGGCCTCCGAGACGACATGAATCGCAAACCAACGTTCTTTGACCTGGAGGCACCCACAGACCGCGTTGATCACCCCCGCTATGCACGTTTATTTCGAGGTTGCTACTTATCGCGTGCATGAGTCGCTAACTTCCCCTTCATTACCATAGACGCTTCGCGATTTGACGGGGCTGGATAGTACAGGTGGCGCAGGCACGTCCGAAAACCACGCACGGCCGCCAGGGAACGACGTACTACCATTGACACCTAACACGATCTGAGCAAGTGTGCACAATATACCCGATGAAAGATGAGAACTAGCAGTGGATATGGGCCTCGAACATGGACACACGAGCGCCGAGCAGACAAAATACTTGTAATAGACAAAAGAGTTGTATATAGCCAATTTAGGTGACTCGAGGAATCATTGGGTCTACTTGTTTCCCCGCCGTTCATAAGTTAGTCCAGGTATGGCAACAACGGTCACTCACAAGGCCAAAGAGTCAGAAAACGGTGGAGATCGGAGTATAGCGTTGAAAACTTCGAGGCATGATTTAGTACAGGAGGTTGCGACATATTACTACAATGGGAACGAATATCTAAAAACACAATGATCAGTAGAAATCTCGGGATGGGCAAGAGATTACCTTGAATAAATATAGAGCAGAACTTCGTGACGGCGCAGAGGGTATTGCGGATGCGTTATAAGAACTTGGTGAACGGGGGTATTTGGCCGATTCGGGAGACGAAGTCTTGCTGCCATCGTGCTGAATCATCTTTGCAACAAATCGATGCATAATGAGGAACAGATATAACGGAGGCAATCGAAGTGTCGTTTTTGAGGCCCACAAACTCCCCGAGTGCGAAGAAAATTTTTCGCTGATACTCGGGCCAGTTGGCACACTTGTGGCCCTTTGGAGCGGTGACAATAGCATCGCGAATCTTAGCGTTCCATGTGTCATAATAACGTATCTTTAGATTATATACTTGAGTATAGGCCGACGTAGAGTGAGTGAAAGAAACTTACCCAGGCCTGAAGAAGATCAGGCGATAGCGACTTGAGGCGAGAAGAAATCTTATCCAATGTGACGAAAGGTGCTGCGCGGTCACTTAGGGGGGGATAATCATGCCTCATGGAGTATGCGAGGACATCGAGAGCATGGTCAGGCAGAGCTTTCCTGGACATAACTATTAGAAAACATGGGACGACAGGAATTGAAAGGGACGGACGACATATAGACATTGCAAATCTGAATGGCAGGGTATATCTGGTATTTCTCCACAGCCTCCGCGAGTCGTGCGATCGCATCGAAAGGTAGGCTTTCTAGCAGTGGTTGAGGGCGAGGATAGACGAATTGGAACATAAGTTCGAGGGTGGATGCGTCCTCAGTCAAGTCGACGACCTCGTCGGCAGGAGAGAAGTCGGCGCTGGGTGGAAACCCGCCACTGGTGATCTCGAGGTTTCTGGCGTGGATTCGGAAGGTGACATTATCAGAGGAGCGGAACACGATGTCCGCGTCGGGCGCATTGACTGCAGCGTCACGAAGGTCAAAAACAAACCACCCAAAGTTGAATAAGTGACACTCACAAAGCTCGGACGTCGTCTTGGTTGGTCTGCGGTCTTTGAGTGAGGGCATAGCGGGTAGGTGAAGTAGCGTTGGACAGCCAGTGCTGCCCACTGTGCCCTTTATGCATGCTTCTGGGATGGCTAACCCGGAGCATGCAATTCGCACTTACCTATTTGACTGATCACTTTTATTTATACTGCGGTGTTCGTAGCTGCCGAGACCTTCGTGCTTCGTATACCGTCCAGGACACCCACCTGACCCTGTGTTTATATATCAACTGCTGTAATTACGATACATAAATTGCTCTGCTTACAGGTGGGATTTGGATGTATAAACGCTCTCTGGACAAAGGGTGCTTCACGTGGGGTGAGCATATGGCCACGGGCACATACCTCTCATCGTTACCCATCATAGCGCCGACGATGTTTAAGTTTCCAGCCGTCCCGCGTTTGATGATCATTGATTGCAATTCTTGGCATCAATTTGACGTATTCGTTAAAATATATATTTTTAGTATTTTTACACCACCAATACACGTGTTGCTACAGCCACTTCCTTTCAATTGACGCGCAGCCTGGTTCTTGCGGGCGTTGCGCTCGGATGTCGACGGTGCTGGGCTCATTGGTGTCGGGTTCTTCGTAGCCAAGCTCGCATGTCGGAAGCTGGTTGGTGCTGGGCCGTGGTGCTGTGCTGATCCGTACTTGCGTGCTGGGCGGGGAAGGTTGGGCGTTGGCGCTGGGCTATGGTGCTCGGATCATCGTGCTGGGGTTCATCGAGGCTGTCGTGCTGTGCATTGGCGCTCAGCCGTCGTGCCGTGCTGAGGATGGGAACTCGTCATACTCGGCTCATCGGGCTGGGCTTCGTTGCCGGTGTGCTTGCGTGCCAGGGGTGGTTGGGCGCTGGCGCTGGCGCTGGGGTGTGTTCGCCAGCTCATCGGGCTTGGGGACATCGAGGCCATCGTGGGTCGTCAGCCGTTGTGCTTGGCTGGGATAGCAGTGATCACATTGTCGTCGCAAGCAGAACAGCAACACTACCTTTGACACACAATAGAGTAAGTGCGCAGACTGAGAATATACCCATTTAAAGATCGGGCCTCGAACATGGACACAAGCTCCGAGCAGACAAAAATACTTGTACTTGATAGACAAAGGAGTTGTCTATAGAGACTGAGTGTTTCACGTGGCTGCTCCACCTACCTATTCCGGCTTCCGTCTACTTTCATATATTGTCATTGAAGTAATTTTTCCCTTTCCATCGGGCGACGTTTGCAACCCTTCATACAAAATCCATGCATGTTCTCCTCCTGTACACCATG
>JABCKV010000199.1:0-31448 GCA_018282005.1 Asterophora parasitica
AAGAATATATTTCTAGAATTGTATGCCAAGATTCATGGTATTAGGAGTGCTTTTCTACTACTGTTCAAAGGAAGGCCGGTGTTCAAAGGAGTGCTAGTACACTGTATATGTCTTTTGATAGCCACTCAGCATGTATCTTGCACATATCAAGAACCAGAAAGCAGGTGCAATGACAGTCTTCGGCTGCAAGCTGCTCATGGTAATTTACAAAGGCCAATATACCTATCAGTAAAAAACACATAAATTACTGTAAGTTACCTATGTAAATTACACTTGGCATAAAAGTCTGTGTTTTTCACAGAACCCTAATCTTGTCCTTTCACGAAGGCATTGTGTCCAATTTGGTGCAATGGTCACAAAGAAGTAACGTCATGTGATGTTGGCGGGATATGAGCGACCCCTACCTTACCTCTCCGAGTACGGACGGTACAGTTCACAGTGTCTCTCATCCAAACGCCAGTCTGCCCCAGGCCACAACAATCGTCCCACCTGGGGGCTGCGAAGCGTCACCATGGCGTTGACACGATTGGCCACGTCTACCCTGCGACGAGCTCTGGGAGGCCGAGATGTGCACTCTCTTTCAACGGAGGTGCACTCAGCCAGAGACACAAAAAAAAAACTCAATCGCCGTCAAGATACGACCATTAAATCACCTTGTCCGTGTTGCTCGAAGCATAGTGTACTTTCAACGGCGAAGAAGACGGTCGTTTGCAGGGGTGCAGGAGAAAAGGCATAGTGGACAGAGGCGTGGACAGAGTTACAGTCATAACTTTAGAACGGAAAGTTGGGTTTCGCAACGACAAGACTATGTATAGGGTTCATCAGAGGTTGCAGCATTGATATATGGAAGGAATCGTACCTGTCATGTACCAGCATACTCGTACCACTTCAGATTATCCCGGCCAAAGACCGCGCTGAACTGCTCGACGAGCTCTGGGCTATGCGCCAGCTTCACATCCTTTGCCGAGTTACTAGTAATGTAGAAGCAGAGCATTTTACGATTAGGAAGCACATCGTGCCATACTCTGCCCTGGTTTTGATGGCCTTTGGGAAGTCGCATTTGTATCTCGAGGAGCGCATCAAGACCCCTTTCGCTTTTGAAGCACCCGTCAATCTGGCGCTCCTCCCCCCAATGGCAGAGATCTTCTAATGTTCCAGCCCAGCCAAATACATGGATAATGCCGCGTTTCCGCCGTGGGGTGGGGGGAAGAGCAGGAAGAGCAGGATCGGTCGCAGGACCGGGATTGGTCACAGGAGAATGTTCGGGCCTACGGCATGTGTCAGATAATAGCGAAGGAAATGTGTAATGACTTACATCGCCGACATAGCAAGATGTTCCAGTGAAATGCGGCAAGTAAGAAATGAGAGTGTGGTTGCGTGTGGTTGGTTTTTATATATAGACCAAACAAGTCTTGTGTCGGATTTCGGAACACAAAGGAAGCAATTGTACTCATAGACTATTATGCATGCTAGCCAGCCACCGCTCGGAATCAGCAGGTGTAGGACCAAATTGTCAATCCGTCCATCCTGAAGATCTGACGCTTTGGTCAGTGATACGAATCTAGATACTCATAGTAATATCAGAAATTTTATTCGCGTTGTGTGTCATGACACTGAAAAAATCGCAATCCACCGGGGCCTCACACTTCAAACAGCAGGCGCAACGGGCAAATAGCTGTTCATGCCTTCTGTGTGGCGCAAGTTATGATAGATTCGGGCGGAAAACGGTCATAATTATATAGATACGATTATATAGACAGCGATGATACGAGGTTACTTAATGGCTTGGGCAATGGGTATGAAATATGAATATGAAACGAAGCACAAACTACAAGGCAAGATGACTAATATCTTCAGTGATCATGAAAGGAAACCGGAGCTGGAGGATGATAGCTCAATTCAAGTTTCCTCTCCGCTCGACTGATTTCCTTCGCCCAATCAGCCCAAAAAGGTGATTCAGGGGTTTCCGCAAAGTCGGCGACACAGTCATGGCATTTAATGTAGTACGCTGAAGGTGTCGCTCCGTACCCCAACAGGAGACTGGCGAACGCTTGGTGAGTATCGCTCCACGATGAGGCAGGAAATTGATGGACATACAATTCGGGGAGAGTTTCTCCAATGGCGTCGAGTTCTCCGGCCGGCAAGCAATCCTCGCAGAATGCTTGAGGGCAGGTGCGACATCTATTGAAGGGTAATCAATCAATTGGGCGCCTTCCTTTAATGTGTTCATAACATACCGATAAAGCATCCCCCCCGCGTCGCTCGTATTCCTTGAACATCCCGAACAACTATGTTGGGCGCAAGATAGCATTGGGCGGCGACTCACGTCAGCCCGTGTCAGTCCTCCACACTTTGTATGGAAAACTTGAAACCAAACAAAATCAGCTCTCGTTTGCATGTGTTCCACTGCTCAGGGTGACCTACCTCGAGGGCATACATAACACAGAATGAGCTCCCCGCCATCACGACAGTGGATACACCAATCTTCTGACTCAAATTTCTTCTTGGGTTTTTTGACAGGCGTTGCGGCAGGGAGCATGATCTACGTCCAACCAGTGTTAGTACCAAACCATCCCGAGCTGAAGAAAGGACACACTCTTTCAGGTATTGAAGACACCACGAAAGTCATTCCGTCGATTTTGACGCTACGATCGACATGTGAGCGCTTCTCGAGGTTGCGCCACTCCTGCGCGATTTCGGCATTCGACTGGTATTTATTCACGAGCTGTCCTTCGAAAAGGCGCGATTGGACCTGTGCGACCCCACTCAACAGCCTGCGCTCCTCCTCCTCGGCGGCCAATGCAAGCTGCTCTTGCTGCTGATCGTCCGAATGCACGCCCGCATCTGTTGAATTCGACTTTACAAGGTTCTTCTGAATTTTCGCATCGCGCTTGCTCTCGAGTGACCTGGAGTGCTCCAGGATGTCAGCCATACGCGAGACGAGGAAACGCGCGAGGTTCATTCCGTCGTCGGAATGGGAGAGGGCGCTACTGCCCTTCCGAAGGATGTCCATAAGCTCATTAGACCCAAGGCTAGTGCCGTCCGACGAAGTGGGATTATCGGAGCCCATAATCTTGACAGAGAGGAATAGCTTGCGACGGATGCGGTCGAGCATTTGGTCTTCGACGCTTCCCTGACAGATAAGGCGGTACACCTTGAATCGAACAGGGTTTTCAGTAAGTCACTTGAGGGAAATGTAAGTGCGGTGCTTACCTTAACGACCTTCGTCTGCCCAATCCTGTGTGCTCTGGCGATGGCCTGAAGATCATTTTGAGGGTTCCAGTCCGAGTCGCACATGATGACTGTCGTAGCTTTGGTCAAATTGATACCAAGGCCTCCAGCCTTCGTCGAGATCAGGAAAACCTTGAACGCTATTGGGTGGTGCTCATGTTAGCCTCTCCGTTCCTTTGAGAGATGTAAGGGTGAGATACTCACGCGATGCCTCCTGCTGGAACTGGACGAATAGATTGGTAAGGATCGAAGAATATGTCGATCTTGTTTGAACACCCACCAGCCTGATATTTAGTGCCCGCCGCGGGCGCGGTGTCGATCCATCCAATCGGGCATATGGAATCGAGCGCAGATTCATAAAGTCCTCTAAGAGATCAAGCATCCTGGATGAAAATGGTAGCATTAGCAAACATCTAAAGTTTCAAGTGGCGAGGTTGAAGGACTGACCCAGTCCATTGCTGAAGAGGCAAACGTCAACAATCACGAGGTGAATAAATCAAGGGCACAATACACACCGAGAAAATGAGCACCCGTTCCCCCTTCGGAAGTATGTCGGCCAGAATTTTGTCAATGGCGATCAATTTTGAGGAGGAGGTCACGACGTGCTCCCCGATTTCATAAGGTTCGGGCTCGGCACTGGGCAGGAGGTATGGGCTAGAAAATCTTCAGCACCCTGCATGTCAGAGCTAGGTGATGTACAGGACTACTCACTGGTCGCACACTTTGCGTAGCTGCATCAGTAAATTCATCAGCTTTTTCCACTCTGCAGTGGGAAATGAGTCAGTCTCTGGCAAACTGGAATTCGATCCAAAAAGCTGAGGAAACGTACGCGAGCCTTCCGCACTCCCAGCATTGTTCTGGTTATCCAGAGGCGCGAGCACGTCCCTCCCTTGGCCCGTCGCACCATTAGTATCAGCGAAAATCTTCTTCAAATCAGGCGTATCCATCTTCGTGAGCAGTCTATACGTCCAAAATCTCTGTGCCTCAGTCAACGGGATGAACACTGTGAGCTCTTCTCTGGGAGGTACGTCGTCGCCCGCCACTGTCGCTTTGGTGCGGCGCAGCATAATTTTAGACACAAGCGTCTTCGCCGCGTTGAGGAAGGAGATCGTATACGACCCTCGTGTAATGTCGAATGAATCCTTGAACAGAGACTGCGAGGCCAAGGTGAATACCGCTGGAAGGAGCCAGTGAAGCAGTCCCCAGAGCTCGAGGAGGTTGTTCTGCACCGGCGTTCCCGTGAGAACTACACAGAAAGGTTAAAAGTCTTATTCATATCCAGATGGCACCAAGAGAAGAAGCTTACGCAGTCGGTACAAGCTTCCGAGGCCCTGGATCTTCGAGGAGATCAAAGTGTCCGAGTTCTTGATTTTGTGGCCCTCATCGAGGACGCAATACGTCCAGCGAAAGCTCTTGAACCACTGGTCCTCCGCGACATATGTTTCGTAGGTGGTGAACATAATGTCGAAGTCACGCTTCCCCCGGAGGGTTTGCTTCAACCGGTCCCGCTCGTTCGCTGGCCCGTGCAATCGAATTACATGCATTGATGGAACCCAGCGTGCGGCTTCCTGAAAGGTCGATTGTTAATACGGTGTAGGTGTGAGTGAACGGACTTACTGCTTCCCATGATGACAGGACAGAAAGAGGACATATGACGAGATGAGGGTCGTGTGGGCCTGGGAGATATATCAAATGAGCTCTTCGTCAGAGAAAGAATTGAGTTTAGCTACCAGGTATATTTTCCTTGATGTATGCAAATAATGAGAGCGTCTGCACAAGCACGGCAGGAAGGTCATCCAGAATTATCATGCTCAACCTGAGGGTGATCATACCTGCAGAGTTTTGCCAAGTCCCATCCTGTAGGCAAAGAGATCCCTGAGTATGTGGGCTAAGCAAGGATTCATGCGGCACGTACTCATCTCCCAGGATACAATTTACACCTACCAACACGAGAATCAGTCACGATGTGCATATGAATTAAGCAGAAGATTTGCGTACCATTCTTGTACATCGCCACAAGAAACGAAAGTCCTTCCAGCTGCCCAACCGAGCTAAATTAGCCTCTGTCGCGATATCTCACCGAAGGCAATACCTGATAGTCTTTCATCTGCCCAGCTTGAATGAGCTTCGGCTGTTCGTCCAGCGCCCGCGTCGGAATAAATGAGGCCGCTCCCTTGGAATTACGCTCCACCTCCTTCTGCAGCTGGTCGTAGAACATGCTGTTCGGCGCTAGGAGGGGCTCAACCACGTCACGGTGGCAGTAGAGCCACCTCTTTCGCGCGTTGTTGCGTACGTCGCGCTTCTGGTTCACTGCATCGGTGTTCTGTACCGCCCAGAAAAACACGTCAATTATCCGTACTATGATCAAGTTAGCGACACCTACAGCCTTTTTCTCATCCGACTTGAGTTTTTTCGCAGCAGATTTTGGGAAAGCATCTTTCGCCGCGGAAGTAGACAGCGTGCGTTTGCGTTGCTTGGACTTGGGTTCGGCCGCAGGGAGAGATTGACGCGGTCGGAGAGAACGACGAGGGCCCGCTTTAGCACCCGACGAAGAGTTCGTCGACGCGTAAAACGAGGCAGGGTCTGTCGCGGAGAGAATGTCCAACGGGTCATGTTCGGCCATGGCTTAATTACACTGAGTTATCTGAGATTATATGGACAGCACGCTGTCGGGCGAATTTTAGAGTGGCTTCAGGGCCGGCGGACTCGTGTTGATATTACCACGTGACTATTTCGATGGCGGCCCGAAATTCTCAGCCGGGAGCCTAGCAGCCTAGCCTCAGCCGTTTGAAGATTTTTTCTTCGATACTTTGCATTTGAGAGGTTCCAGAAAAAGAAGCACGAACGGCAGAGGTCCAGCGTTTATGTGGTTGAGTTAGGGCGCTGTGGCGCACTGAGGCCAGGAGCATTGCTTCTCACAGAAGAGCCCGAACGATTCATATACCGACGTGCGATACACGCAGGGTTACCATCTCAAGTCCGGCTTCGAGAATTCAGGACGCGTTGTTCCGTAATTGGGTGGATTCCTCTAAAACTCTACAACTTCGCGCTAAACCATCGAGATCATCAGCCCGCGGAATTAGTGGTGCTCGCCGGATGCGATTTGTCCAGCCTTGCTGTGCTGGTGTGCGTCGTATTTCTTGGCCCAGGAGTAGATACCAAAGCCTGTCGAGTTACATCAGAGTCGTTCATTCAAATTTGACAAATGGTCAAGGGGAAATTGTGGTGAAAGAGTGGGAGCAGTGGATTGTCCACTCGGCGCAGGATCACGAAGTGTTGTTGTTGATGCGCACAAAGGTGGAAAGGGGACGTAAGACGTGAAAGATAGTTGTGACAAGTGGGCGAGGAGATATACCCCAATGCGTGAACATGTGGATATGGTACTCACCAGTCGCGAAAGGAATGATCCAGAAAATGAGCTCGCCGCCGAGCCTGCGGTAGCCGTTGAAGAGGTAGTTGCGGATCATGTGCGGGGCAGCCTTTGCCTGGAAGGGTGATATCGCTGTTGTGTTTTTCCAAGGCGGCCATGAAGACGACAGGTACGAGTCCCACATAGAATGAAGCGAACCATTATGCGATTACCAAGAGAAAAGTAAATTGAGGAGGCAGCGAAATGACAACACATTCCGTTAGAAGATGAATTAATGAGTTGGGAAGGGTACGCACTGTACTGCACGACGCCCTTTTGCCTCAAACCGGTCCTGTCACCCCACCACAAGTTCTACATTGCAGTATGAGCACGTTTGCCGTACAAAACCAGGGAAATTCACGTACATAAACTTTGCCTGTAATTCCGTTCGTGTCATTGGCCGGGAGCAAGGTTCGCCAGAAGTTCGTGCAGGTCAGAATGGCAAACGCAAAGCCAACAGTCAATCGGTTCGATTATCATCATTCAATGCGAATAGCATGGAGGCCAGTTGAATCCGGAGAATTTCGTCAAGGTGTACAACGAAAGGTGGAGCGGATGAGGAAAGGTCAACCTTCAATTAGCATAGGTCTTAGCAGAAAGCAATGTAATATAGCACATACCTCCGGGCATGTCGCTGAACACCGGAATAGAGGGCCTCATCTTGAATTAGTTGAGGTAGGTAGGTTTTGGTTGTATGGAGGTGGAGATGAGCTCGCGGTGCGTGAGTGGATGGGCAACCGATTTAGTCCGGGGGGTTGTAAAATAAACAGAGCCAACTGACGCCACGTGCAGCAATGATCGCGGCGGCATGTCATTGGCAACGCCTCTCCTCCACGTCGCCGTCGCGCAGTTTTCAGTCACTCGTTTACACCAAGGGTGAAGTTGGACCTATCCAACGGTGCGTAAACTTACTGTGACGCAACTTGTGATTGAATATTCATGGCTTTGGTCTGTTAGATATCTGAAACTCAGAATGATTTCCCACCAAACACTCTACTCGTTAG
Source organism: Asterophora parasitica (assembly GCA_018282005.1). Classification (NCBI taxonomy): domain Eukaryota; kingdom Fungi; phylum Basidiomycota; class Agaricomycetes; order Agaricales; family Lyophyllaceae; genus Asterophora; species Asterophora parasitica. The sequence goes on from JABCKV010000199.1 coordinate 7,645, forward strand.
CCAACAGCCTCGGCGTTTTGGCCATGGTCACGGCCGTTGGGTACCACATCATCGCTGTCAATGCGAAGCATGTTACTGGAGATGCAGACAGGAAGACCAAGCCGAATTGAGCAGATAAGGCAGGGCACGGTATGTCTGAAATCACTCGATGCACATCCTCTCGTCAAGACTTACCGGTCCTCAGTGTATAGACGCAGGCCTCGCTTCACCCAACCTCTTTGGTTGTTGTAATTCTATTGAACGAAGCAGGCCTTTTATACAGCATACCGACGTTGCTATCCTGAACATTTTTGCCCATGTCCAGATTCGAGTTGTCGGATGGAGGACACGCCATTGATACCTGCTCAACGTGTGTGAAGATTCTGACTGAGAGTCTGTCTAGAATTAAACCCACGGATGTGGCAGAAGCCTTGCTTCTCTCGACTTTCAGCTCATCTACTTTCGGCGGCGACACGATCCATCCGTACACCCTGGAAATTACCTGCATATCCCCTGCTTCCTGTAAGCGTTGAAACTCCGGTTGCATCTTGAAGCAATTGGCGCATACGCGCCAAGACCGAAGTGAGTCCTCTACATCTACACTCGTCACCGTCGCTGTATGAGATTCTCCCGATACGACGGTTTGCTCATAGAGGGACCGGTCACTGGTCTACTATACATCCACGTTCCAGTTTATCATGCTGTGAGGCCAAACAATCTCATAGCTCTAAAACGGCTCTAATACAACGCGCCCATGCGAGTAAATGTAAAAACCAATAAGAGTAAGTAACAACAAAGTGATAAGTAGGGGGTAGCAAGTGGTGAATGCATCTACTACGATCAGAATATGGTGCATATGTATAGAGGGTGATGACAACAACTTCACGTTCATTTCCAAGAAAACATCTTACAACAATTCCGTCAGGTCCTGTTCTTCTCCTCGTCCTTCCGTGCATTTGTGTTCTCCCCGCCCCCACAAAGCCAATGATGCCCACCTTCTTCACGCATCAGGAGACGCAGGCCCCGCAGTGAAACCTGCAAGAGTCTTCAGCACACCCACCACACTCCCAGGCTCAAGCCTCCACCGCGCATCCGTGCCCCTCTTGCTCGTCGAGCACGTCTCCGCCTGATCAAGCTCATTCAGCCTCCTCAGCAGCTTCTCATCGCCACTGATCGCCAACACAAAGTCCAAATTCCCACCCGCGCCTGACGCACTGCCGTCGTCGAGGATATCGGGGCTCATCCACGAGCGCGAGAGCGGCGAGCGTGCGGGCCCGCCGGGGTGTAGGATCGCACCAACGGCAGTGGAGCGTGAGACGTTGTTGGGAAGGACGAGGAAGGAGTTCTTCCCGGGGATTATGCGCAGGCCGTAGCGTTCGCCGAGGCTGTGGAAGGTGCAAGCAAATTAGATAAATAGGAATGTAGAATGTAGAGGCTGCGCACCTGTCGAAGATGTGGTTCTGCGCCTCTGCAGCCTGACGACGGGCCCACTGGCGGTCTGTGTGCTCCGTACCGTCCGACTCGGCCGCACCGCCTGTCCAGAAGCGCCACACGATCGACGCATCGCGCTCCTCAATGAATGAGCCTGGCGTGCGTTCCGTGAACTGAAATAAGCCGCATTAATGCATTAATTGCTGTTAGATAAGGGAGAGAAAAGAAAGCACGCACATATTGCAGGATCTCCAAACACGCGCTCTTCCACGTCAGATTGAAGTTGGCGACCATGTTGATCCACTCCCCTCCTCCAGCCTGGTCTTGGAAGGACGACGAGCGCGATATCGGCTGTGGGGCCGGCGGCGGCGGTGAGAAGGAGCGAGATCCGGTGCTGGGGGTATTCTTGATTGTCTTGATGTAGCAGCCATTCTCCGCCCTGCAACAAAGAATCATCATCAAGTTACATCCAATGCCCAAGGGAAAAGCACATACACGATCCCCAATCTCGGCACCCGCTCCGCAATCCTCTCCAGCACACCCCTCACCCTCAGTCCACTAAGCAACCACACCTCGTTCCTCCTATCCTCCACAAGCTTCTCCAGAACCAGAAGCACATCCTCCGGCACCTGGATGCGCGCCTTCACATCACCATCGCCATTCGCCTCACCTCGGTCACGACCAGCAGCCTTGTAGTCCTCCTCCATCCTTACGAGCCCCTCGCGGCTCAGATCGCGTCCCCACAATGTACCCTCGAGATCCACGAGGACGAGCCGTTTGCGGGAGTGGCGGTACCGCGGCAGGACGCGTGCGGCATCGAGCGGGGTCACCTGTGCGAGTTCGGTGTTGGGCGCGAGGTCCTCGGCGTGTGCACGCAGCGTGCGGTTGAGGAAAGACGTGACGAAAGCTTGTGCCGTTTGGGTGGTGACGTGGTTGTGGAGGTCCTACAGTAACAATAGGGGTTTACACGTTAACTCATCGTCAGGATGAGTATGGATGTATGTGCTTACCTCCCAGCGAGTATGCGCTTCCTCCTCGCTCATCGTAAGCGCCTGGTTAATCGCCTCGGCAGTCCCGCGCGTGTCCCACGGGTTAATCGCGATACAGCTCCTAAAGCCGCTGTAGCTGTAGCTGCCCGTGAACTCGCTGAGCACCAGCGGCCTCCAGCGGCCCTCCTGGCACTCGACGAACTCGTGTGTGCGTAGCGCCATGCCCTCGCGCAGGGAGGTGACGATGAACGCGTCGGCGACGCTCAGCAGCGCGAGGTACTGGCTGAAGGTGAGGTCTTGAGTGTGCAGGAAGACTACGGGCTGGTAGCTATTGATGGGGTTATCTCGGAGTACATGGGTAGATGGAAGATTCAAGACATACGTGAGTGTTGAGAATCGCGAATTGATGCGTGAGATGGCGTCTGTTACATCTGACGACTCGGGCAAGGGATGCGTGAGTGTCTGAGCGTGTGGGGAGGTCGTCGGGAGCGCTATTTGAATTAAGATAGCCTGTAGAAGTTGATCAGTTTCGGCTTGTGTACCTTACGAGAGGAGACGCACCTTGCCCTGATACTCAGGGTGTTTCTCGAGGAAATACTCGAATGCTTTGATCTTGTGGCGCACTCCCTGTACTTCATCGAGCTTATCACGTCCAACGACGATCTTCATGCCGGAATAGCGTTGCGTGAGCAACTGAATCCACTCCTTGACTTCGGGCTCCGCTCTGTAGGCGATAAAGTCAGCATCTGGACTCGAACAGTATAACGCACACCTACTTCTTCTCTTTGAGCGCCCAGACGTCAATGCCCATAGGGAACACACCGACATCCACAAACCTCCCGCGCGCATGTTTGCCGTCCGCGCCGACAGCAGGGCCCTCTGCCTCCCCGGCGGCACCATCGCCGTCCAAAACCTGAATACCCTTTGGCAAAGCCTCGTAGGCCAAGATACGAGAGACAGTCTGCCTAAAATGGCGCGCATAGTTGGCGGTCTGGAACCCGACAAGATCAGCACCCAGGAGGCCGCGGAGGAGGTCCTGGCGGACGGAGAGACAGCGAAAGATCTCAGAAGAGGGGAAGGCGACATGCATGAAGAAGCCGATCGGGGTCGTTGGGGGAATTTTACCCGACGCGCGAAGCATGGCGGGTACGAGCATCAGATGGTAGTCATTGACCCAGATGATATCACCGTCCTGGTGCGCAGCTATGATGGCATCCGCGAAACGCTGGTTCACGGCGGCATACTGCTTGTAAGAGGCACTCTCATAGAACATCTTGGTCTTGGGAGCATCGGGGATCGCGTAGTGAAGACACGGCCAGAGGACTTGGTGGCAGAACTCTGCGTAACAGCTCATGAACTCTGCGTCAGGGATCCAGACGGGGAGACTGGGATGCTGTTTGTGGCGGGCCATCTGCCCATCGATGGCGGTGCGCAGAGAGGGCGGGAAGCTGTCAGTGGAGGTGCCGAGTGTTCCAACCCAGAGTTTCTTCCTAAGTTTGCCGGAGACGCTGTCAATCGCGTTCTTGAGCCCGCCATTGCAGTGTGGGTTCGGTTCGATGAACCATGGCTCGTGCGCACCAGGGGAACGGAGTGAGTCGGTATGGTGGCGTGAGGACGAGCGGGAGGTGCGGCGACGCGGGAGGCTGCGTGCACGGGTTTCGAACGAGTGGGCGGTGAGCCGGGTCGTGGTGGTCACGGTGCTGCCAGCAGGAACCGTGTTCGCAAACGCCTTGAGCGACTCGAACGGGTTGAGCGACTCCTGGCTCGGCGAGCGAGCCGGGGTAGGGTTGCGCGACGACTTGACCTTGAGATCGTCGACGATACTACGGGGCGCGGTCAGAGTCGAGCCAAGGGACAGGCGGTGGTTCGCGAGCGGGGCTGGCTCGTCGGTAACTTTGTTCCGGCCGGAGACGGGGGTGGGCAGCTCGGACTCGCCGAGGACGACGGTCTCGGGAAGGAAGAGAGAGGCGACAACAACCCGGTGGCCACGGAAAGTGCTCATCGTCTTTGCGTTCGCGGCTGCCATCGTTGCTCGACGTCACTATAAGAGTCCTTTCCAAATCGCATCGGCAGATCCCGATACCCCTAATCTATGAGATCATTGCCTAAACCGGCACGGGAGGAGCAGTTTTGGTTCCGTGCGCTGTGTGGGGCGACGACCAGCCTCGTATAACCATGTGCAAACGTGCGTTGATCCTGTGTGATCCTAATGCTTCTGGGGAAATCTCCGATAATCTCCCCTCTGCAGCCCGGGGTACGTTAGCCCATAAGTCGACACATACACATGCGCCCACAAGCTGAATATCACGGAGGGCACGCCAAGTGAGTCCCGCAATCGAGAAAAGAAGCAATGTGGAGAGAGGTGATGAAGGTGGGAAAGAAGTGGTATTGTGAACTCGAGTGGGTAGCGGAGTATATATAGGAAACGGGATTTTAGTTTGGACCGATGACGTTGACGCGATCACCGCAGCACACTGCTGTTGTGGCGCGCGTGTGCTCTATGTAGTGTGTGCCTGACTACCATGCGACCGAAATGGAATTTAAACAGCCGACGAAAGCGAGTCATCCCTGACAAGTAGGCGATCCGGTCAAGTACAGTCAATGAGTGCCGCGGATAGGCCGCCGCGGCCTGTATATCCCCAATAATATAACCATGTACATGGAAACAATGAACCCAAAAACAAGATCATACGAAATAAGGCATTGTATTCTGCGACCCGACTCAGCACACATCGACGAAACCCACAAGCCCAAACCTCACTCACCATTCTCCGCGTCTGCAGCCCCCGATCCCGCTCATTCTCCTCCGCCGCATCAAACACAATAAACCTTCTCCCACTCGTTCTTCTCCGCTCCTTCTCAACCTCATCCTCCGCCCCCCACGCGCTCCCCACCCTATTCGCATCCACTCCTGGGGTGACGATGTCCTCGCCCTCCTCGCCGTCGCCGTCCCCGACGACTAGTATTGATGCAAGGTTCCCGCAACGGTAGCAGTAGTTCGGCGCGCTCCAGACCGTGACGAGCTGTTCTGAGAACATGTACTTGTAGCCCTCTTGCACCAGTTGATGTGCGCGTGCGATCATCGTCAAGTCATTCATATGGTTAAACTGTGCAAACGCGCGTCAGCACCAAGTGTATTGCGGCAGTGAATGGGGCAAGGTAGACACACCTCCTTCACCACGCTCTCCCCAAAAAGCCACCCCGCTCCGCGCGGACTCAACCCCCAGTCTGGTATGTCGTCCGGATCGCTCCACATCAGGTCTACAAATCAACGGGTAGAAGCTCGACACGAACAGACGCGAACAGGGTTTGTCACGTACCACAGAACGGGCCCTCATGTGGGATCTCCTGCCCCCGTGCTAGCACCCGGATCTGGTCAAGCGTCCGTATATCCGGCGAGAGACCCCCGTGCACGCACAACGTCGTGCCGTCGATGAGCTACACCCAACACCCGATGCCCATGTCCAAATATAAGTACGGACAACACGATAAGCTAGGGAGCACACACACCGCAGCCACGTTAAGATAGTCAAACACGCTACAGCACGTCTTCCACACTGCCGCACTGCCATACTTCTGCTGGCACTCGTCTTAAAATAATACACGCTCCAGTCAGTGACCTCCCAATCGTGATGGGATTCAGACGCACCGTAGAACCCGTACACCTGTGTGATCTGCCGGGACTCGTGGTTCCCGCGTAGGAGCGTCACTTTATCGGGGTACCGCGCTTTTAGTGCAAGGAGGAGAGAGACGGTCTCGAGGCTGTAGTGTCCGCGGTCTACGAAGTCGCCCTATCCATCCAAACAAAAAAGCATCGTAAGCGCCTCGTTCCTGCCCTCGTTCCTGCCATTCATGCCCGTCCCTTCCTCAAGCCCCCGTCCCACCGCGTCCAGCCAGACTGCTAACAACTGCAAAGCGAAAACACGCGCAAAGACTCACCATGAAAATATAACTCGTCCCGGGGACCATCCCGCCCTTCCTAAGGAGCTCCTTGAGGTCCCAAAACTGCCCATGTATGTCTCCGCACACGGTGACAGGCGACGCGACAGGTTGAACATTGCACTCCTCGACGAGCAGCGCGCGCACGCGCTCGCAGAGCGACTTCATCGCCGCCTCGGGCAGGTGCTGGCACGATAGGAGCGTCGTGATGTACGAGTCGAGTGTCGCGAGACGCATCGCCTTTCTTGTCTTGATAAACTTGAAGTGGGTTTTTGGATGGCAATTAGGCTTGGTGTGCGGTGGAAGGGTTTTTGTGGTTGGAAGATGGGAGCGGATGAGAGGAGAGGTGAGTGGGAGGACTGGTGGGACGCGTTAGGAAAAGAGGTAAGTGTGAGGGGTGAGTGAGCAGGTGACGGAATCTAATCAGGATTTCACGCGATCAATAAATGCTTTATATGGTAACTGTAATGCAACTCTGAAGTTTGAACCACCACTAAACTCGACGTTCCAGAACATGCACTTGACCTCCTATGGCACGACCTGGACTGGATTCTTCCTTTGATTCTCGTGATGCCTCCCGACCTGCTAAGCGTTGAGTCGTCTCTGACGCCTCAGCTCTTTGCATATGAAGGTATTCAATGCCTTGTACGTGGAATAATCGCTGCAGAATCCTCTTCTTCCTAAATTGACATGTAAAGACGTTTACCCGACCACTCAAATAATCCGATTTCCCGAGGCTTGACTACCACGCACGAAGAGTGGTTCGCATTGGTATTGGATTGGAACGGCATCGTCACACGGAAATCAATCCTAGCGTCCTCCAGGCACTCGCGTCGTTTTACCCTTCGCCTCCCCTTCTCAAAAATCTCCGGACGTTCATGCCTCGGCTTTGCAACTCGTCCAATCTCGACGACGGTGACCTTCGAATGTCAGTGTTGCATAGCTGGATTAATCTCTTTCCGCTTCTCTTTAGCTCCAAGGTTCAACAATTAAGCTTGTGGTCCGACGAAGACCAGGTATCCGAAGAGCTAGCTAGGGTTCTGCCGTCCATTGCGACTCTCTGTCCCCAACTGCAAATCCTCTTAGTGAATATAAATAATACCCATGCAGGAACAACCAGGACACATGGCAGCACTAGAGAATGTTGTCTGTTCTTTGTCCCACCTCCGGTCCATTCTGCACGATGCTCCATGGACCCGGATAGGCCGCCGAGCACAAGTCCTCGAATCATCCTCCATCTAGGTTTGAAGACCTGGAATAGCGCTATCGTCGACAACGACACAATCCATGCCAAAATGCTCACAACACAATCGGGACAGTTTTCGGCACTTTCGAAAGTTTCACTTCAGAGCACCCAGTTTTGTCCTTGCGGGAGAAGTTATGCAGTCGCTTCAGTGCTTTTTGGAGTCTTTGTCCCTGGACACCATTCCACTAGACTTCTCGTCATCAGACTTCGTTCCTTTTACCGATTCATTCCTTGGTCACCGCTGCCTCCAAGCCTTGACATCGCTGACGATCAAGGCCTCAAAAACCAATGTTCTCACCGCTCGCGAATTTTGATCACTCCTTGCTCTTCACGCCCTTGAGTATCTCCACATTACCAACATTGCTTCCCACCAGCTGGACAATACGTGCATCGCAGACGCAGCCCGTTCATGGCAATCCCTTTGTCGGCTTTACGTTCAGGTTGACGTTCCACAGGAGACCGGCCACATGGCAATCACTCCTCCCGAAGTGACGTTGGCTGGGCTGATCCCGTTGATCAGGCATTGCCCACGGCTGAATGCCTTTTCGATTCCCATTCAGCCAAACCCTTCAATATGGATCTCTTGCGGCCTGGCGATGGCAACAGGGCAGGTCGGCTTCTGCATACCAAAGCGTCGACAATCGAAGCGCCGGCAGCGGTTAACCAGCGTCTTCGTTTGATGTTTTTCAAGCTGGAATGGACCTCGACGAATAATTCGCTCGCTGGCAACGACGAAGAGGGCTGGGGCTATATCAAAGGGTTCCTTCAGGAGAGCAATGACCCTGGGTTTCGGATTACATCGATGATTAATATTCATTGAGGCTCGCCCAGATTGTTTGAATAGACCTACAGTGAGCGGATCGTCGGTCCAGGATAGATCATACTGCCATGTACTCATACGAGATTGCCGTCCGCTCCCACATGAACCTCTGATTCTTGAATACCCTCCTCTAGCGCTCGTAGCGCAACTTTCATCCCCATCTCCGGCTTTTCCATGGTCAGCCACTGAACGCACAGGAAGCCCTTCTCATCAAGCATCCTAAATGCGCCCTTCCATTTACTGATGTTCCACTGTATCTCCTCCGGCGTCGCCTTCGCCCTCGTGCACTGCAAGAACACAGACACCCGGCGCAAGTGCGGAAAGGCTGGCCCTGCTAGCACGTTGCCAAATTCTTTGATGATATCACCATCTATAATCCAATCGCAGCTGGAAGACTCTGTAATTGGTTCGTCGGCATCGAGGATAAAGGTAAGATCGCGGAGTTGTTTGGGGTGTGAAGGACTCTGTTTAAAAGAGTCGTAGAGCCATTCCCAGACCGCCACGCCGTTGTTCAGGGAACGGGAGAACGCCAGCCGTAGGGCCTCGATGCTCTCTGAGATAAACTTCCAGCTTTGCAAGACAGGCTCGATGAGCTCGTCTGTGGAAATATTTCAGATAGGACCAGACTCGGATAGCAGGGATTAAGAGACGTACAGTTGCCAACAACCTCCGACGAATCGTATACTGTTTCGCGCACGTCCCAGTTGAGCGTTTTCAATGAGTCTCCTGCACGGCGCATATTATGCTGAAGTGCGAGACCTCTGGATATTGCGTTGCATCGCAGAAGTCCTGTGCGTACTGTAGGGACGTCTGCTCCAGCGAGAGAAACTTGAGATATCCGTGCTCTTGGGGTAAGGAGAGACAGTCAAGTGGATGAGGTAGCTCTGGATATGCCCCCGTCACAGAGCACCCGTTAAAATTAACGCTGCGAATGCTGGGGCAGTGGTACGCGAGGAGAGCGGCGGGAAAATCAAGTATGTTGTGGAGATTCACTTCGCGAATTCCATTCGCAGCGAACATAGCTATCAGATCGGCGACAAATGCAGGGGAAAGCTGGAAGGATACTCGGTTTTTGTCTCCATAGTTCATGGTGAGGGTGAATGACTCTACATTGACAAGCATCGGGAAGATCTCAGAGAGCTGCTTCTCCATCGACGCATCGATAGCTGGGAGACCGTGCTCCAAATAGTTCGTCACTCGGAGGTGGTGAGTGCGGCACATGAGGTCAGGTCGAAGTACTTGCACCAATTGGTGGGCTCTTTCCGTGGATGCTCGGAACTGAAGATGGATCCTCGAGAAAAGGTAGAACTGACTGCGTGGCGGGGTGAGGCTCAGGATACCGAAGGCGGGTATGGGCGGAAAAAAGAGTTTGGAGCGCGCGTCTCAATGCGAGCAACTCTTGACAAGTGCCTTCGGGGCCGGGTAGACGGGGGATCATGGGGGACCTGGTTCGCGCGACGGGAAGAGGGCAAAGAGACTGCACCAGGGGGGGGAATGAAGAAATGAAAAATAAAGTTACAAGTTGTTCTAATACTGAAGTCAGTGTGGATGCGCTTCGAAAGAGAAGAGTGTTACCTTATATATATAAAAGGGCCGCAAGACTCAAGCGATCGGTAAGCACATACGCTTGTGACGTTGGCGCTGTTTGATGATCAATAAAAGTAAATGAGATGAGATTCGAAAGATGAGGGCTTACTCTGCAATCCTCTTCGCCTTGGGGTAAGAAAACCTCGACGATGGTACTGAGGGCGGAAGCCACGGCGCGCCTGAGGCTCTTTATCGGGCGGGGCTCAAGGTCGTGGGCGGCTACCTCCTCGTCGTCATCGCGTTTGCGCTTCCGTGCGTCTTTCCAGCGGGCGCTAGAAACCTGGTGGAGCTGAGCGTTCTCGGTGACGGGCAATCGGGACTCATCCTTTTCGCAAACGACGCGCCGACGCTTGGGCTTGGTGTCCTCAACGCTTTCCTCGTCGCGTGGCCTCTTCTCCTTTTTCTCCGCCGCGATTTCCCTCTCGATCTCGCGCTCCACATTCTGGTCGACGGGGCGGTTCAGACCATACGTGCATCGACGGCCCGGTGCGTATCGTGTCACGTATCTGCGCCTGCGCGCCTCCCTGCGTTCCTCCACCATATTCTCCGTCACCCTGCGCGCCTGCTCGGCGTCTAACTCTGCTTTGGTAGGAGTCCGTGTTGGAAGATCCTGTACGCTCGCTCGGAGCGCAGCAGGTGTTTGCGCCGCTTCAGCATTTTGGGCGGCTCCGTGGCGTCGGCAATGACAATGCAACGTGGGTAGGGGACGTCGAGGAGGGCATCAAGGAGTGTGTACGGGGTGGCTGAGACGGGTGGTCCGGGAGACGGGAGGACGTCGATGGCGGCAAGCAGAGGCGGTAGCGATACTTTCGGCGAAATGTCTACAATCGAAATCTGTGGTAGGTCTGGTGCAGGGGCATCGACGACGTCTCGAATGTAGGCTTGAGGCGATTGGTAAAGCCAGCAGGGCTTCACCGGCGATGGTGTGTACGGCATCGCTTCCTCTACCAAAGATATTCCGGCCAATAGCTTGACGAGTTCGTCCTCTTCGTCGGCTGGGAGTGGCCATCTGTACTCGTCGGACACTTTGGAAGGTGTAAGCATTAGAGATACTAAAGGCCATTGAAGAGTTCGCACCGAACATTCGTTGGTCTCCTTTAGTAAGCATTTCTATCAATTTGCATGGCTTTCTCTCCGCCAAGGTGATTTTTGGACGCGTCGCCAGCAGTAACTTCCGGTACATCCCCAATGGTATTCGCGCCAACCGTGTTCACTGGCTCGAACATCACCGGATGTGTTTTTTTTCCAGTTTACGGATGATCGGATGCACGGTACCTCCAGCCTCAATATTCTTCGACGAGTTGCTCACCTCGCGTTTTAGGCGTCCGGACAACCTGCACCGCCACACTGGTGGAGATGGAGGACGCGGATTTCGAGGATGACCGGTCGGTGGTCGGGAAGGAGGGAGGATCGATGGGCTGTAGGCGCTGGGGACGAAGCGGCCATGAGCGCCACTATCAAGTGGTTAGAAGTGGTTATTAGGGAAGCATAACGGAGAGAATATGCTTACCGATGGGGCTTGGGGCGGGAGGAGGAGGAAGGGAAAGCCCAGGAGGGTACGACATGACTGCTTTGATAGCCGGCGGGGTGGGTGCGCAAGCGCGAGCATTCTTCTTGTAGCGGGTCATTCTTTATCACTGTAAGATGATGATGGTCGTGGGTCAACAAAAATGGGAAGTCAGCAAGAGCGAGGATGGTTTATATGGGCTGAGCGCTGAGCTGAGCTGTCAGCCGCCGTCTGTGAGACTCGATCGTAAAAGACGCATCGACAGCCAGCCAGCCAGCTATGCAACATGTCGGCAGTTGACGCGAACTTTCTTTGCCGCCCTGGTTTGCAGCTTAAGAGAGCAGATGGTAGTGTTCACCGCAGAACTTGGAGGAGGAACACAAGGTCCCGTAACCATCCTGCTCGCGCCAACCCAGCGCAATCACCGAGTTATGATCGTCGAAGGGCATTCATTGAAAAAAAAGACGTTAAAACGTTGTATCATCGTTGCGACAAAGAGTGGCGATACATGAGAGACAATTGGTCGAAATTCTGCTGAATCCGCCGCCAGGGGACGCTAGCTGTGAGTCAATTGATGTAGAAAAGTAACGTTTGCTGAAGACAATCCACCCAATGGTTCCACAAATTTCAGGAGCACTGCTCCTTCAACCTCAACCTTCCCATTGGGCTCCAGAACACATTGCTGCGCGGCGCGAATAGTCGACACAGATTACTTTCAACCAGGATCAACTGGGGAAGATGGTCAAAGGCGGGCGGTACGGGAACTGCCTCTAGCTCCTGGGTTTGATACGGCTTGAAAAGGTCGACAAAGCAGCAGAGGTAGTAGTCCACATCGCCGGTCTCGTAGTCCCGCTCGACGCGAACTAAAGCGATAGGCGTATTGGCACTGGTCTCGAGGCTTTCGAGCAGCCCATGATAACTAAAAGCAGGAAGATTTCGCTCAGCGGAATAGAGCGTTATAGTTTCCAGCGAGACGCGAAAACCGACTAATGAACACGGGATAGGCGCCATGGTGGTTCAGGTGAAGCGTTGCAGGAGGACTCCGAAAGGCTATGTCGTCTGATCCAAACAATGCAAAGTATCCGCCCGCTCAAACCCGAATCGGTAGTTTTCGTCCACCACTCCGCTTCATGTTTCGAGCATCCTCTCGACTGGTAAGGTGCTCATAGTATGACAGTGTGGTCTTGCTGAACAAATCTGCTTAATTTATAGCCGAGAAGGGCGCTTCTTTCCGCCTCGGCGGCGGCCACTGGCGTAGTGCTTCACACATCGCCGCAATCCGAGAAGGTATGTTTCTATAGCCATATTTTGCTGCTTCTACATGCTTACAGGACTTATCAGCTTTCCATATACCCGAGCCAAACTCCGGACGTCTTACTTGTAGAGACGCCCTCGCCCTTGGAGGAGCAGATTGGTGTCGCACGACGAAGGGTCACGGAAACCTACCGCGAAGCACATAGCCGTGTTCAGGGCGTCATTTCACGGTGGATTGGCGTTGAGCATGCGATCGAGAGTATGTGGCAATATTGAGCTCATCCGGACAAGTCCCAACGCCCAATAATTTGCAGACCGCGTGAAGGCTATCATTTCGCCCAACGAATCCCTCACACCCGGACTTCTCTATGTCGGCGTGGCTACGCTCACCGGCTCCATCATCGCCCGCAATCGTTTCCTCGGCACACGCCTTCTCCTCCCTCCCTTGTTCCTTTTTCTCTCGGCGAAGCAGTTCATCCCCCAGACCACGGCAAACCTCTCAGCGTACCTCGGCTCGCTAGAAGAGAAGTACTTCCCGACGCTGGCGCAGAAGCACGACATTGCGAATGCGCACTCCGAGATGGCCTGGGAGCGTCTGAAGGACGCAACGCAGAATGGCAGACAGTGGGTGAACCATAGCGCTGAGGTTGCGGTGGACAAGGTGCAGGAGACCACGGGTCTGAAGCTCAAGGAGACGCTGGGGTGGGCTCAAAAGCGTGTGGAGGTGCAGGTTACTGAGGTTGCGAAGGTTGTAGAGGAAAAGGTCGTGGAGACCAAGGCCGCTATAGACAAGGCCGTGGAGGAGGTCAAGGTGGAGGCGTCCCCTCCGGTCGAAGAGGTCAAGACAGAAGAGGTCAAGAGATTGGTATGATGTCCATCCTTTGCTACTGCCCTCACATAGATTGCTTTCTTTGCACGTCCGTGAACAGTATCTTGGCTGCCGAACTAGAGGGACGCCCAAATAAAGCAAGCTGTGAGTGGACTGTGACGTGAGTTCATGATCGTCTGGAAGTTAGAGCACTGCGACGAGTCGACCCGTCCCAATTGGAATTATCCGAATTTTCTGCTGTGCGGCACATGCAGAATCCAATGACCCAGCTTCAGTACATCAGCCGATGGCTGCATTGACCTGTCTGACAGGCCATTTGACTCTGAGGATGCAAAGATAACTTTCAACCGTCGATTGTCAGAATCGATTCACCCCATGAAGCAATAATTGAGCTATAAAAAAGTACAATGAATGTTCAGTTTCAACGCCCAAATTCCCGGTGGTATCTATGAAGATGAAGGAATATTCTGCGACCGGTGTCGTGGTTGTGATGGAGGTGCATGAGCTCGCGGGATGACTTCCAAGCCATCGATGGTATACTCAACTTCCTCTTCCGCATTCACGTTTGGAGAGTCGCGTGGTTGTAGCTCGCCAGGAGGGACTGCAGGCACAAAAGGTGGTGGTGACGATAAAGGGTCGTCCAATGGCGGAGGGAAATGAGGAGGAACGTCGGCGTATGGGGTGGCGTATGAAGCAGGTAGGGTGGCAGATGAGACCATGGTTATGGCTGGCCCACCAGAGTGCGATCCATCAGACCTGCTTGGAGATGACGTTGACAGTGATTCGACATAGGGAGGAGGGTCAGGAGAGGAGTCAGAAGGAACTCGTGTGCTCGGGAAAAATGTCGGCACGAAAGGTTGTGGACCAATCATCATGGGTGGCGAATCGTCGGAGCCGTTGGTGTGTAAGGAGTCGCGATTCTGTTCGCGACGTGTGCGGTTCTGTTGGTTTTGGTGGTGGCTGAGGAGCTCGCGGCGCCCGTAATTCCTCCGGCGTTTTATGATGCTGAATGCCAGTCCCAATGAGAGGATGGCGAGGACACCAACGCTTCCCCCTACCGCTCCTGCAAAGGTCCCAATGTTATGACGTTTCTTGCTTCTGTGTGACATCCGAATCAACGTCAAGATCAGCGTCGACGGAAAAAGTGGTAAGAATAAAACGGGACATACGCGCTGTCGGGTTCGCTTAGAGCTGGTATGTCCTGGGCCAATGGTGTCGCAGTATCGGATGAACTGTTACTGGCTGCATTCTGCTCGGTCCGCGTGTACACCAGATAGTCCAATAAGAAGACGGAGCCTAGACCGACCTCCACGCGCAAAATATGTGCAGTTTTGCTGAGGCCAGTTTTGCTGAAGACGTTGATGCCAGAATGATAACCAGACGCCAAGTTGTGGGATCCTCGATGCACGTAACTCGCATATGTGTGGTTGTCGAGGTTGAATGTGAGGTTCATGGAGGTTGGCACAGTGGTAATGAGCGTTTCTCCGAAAGGCTGTATACAGTAAAGATACACAGCGGTACCTATAGACGGAGGTGTCAGCGTGTTGCAGATCGAGCCAATGAGCTTGTTGACCAGTGAAGTGGAATTCTGCTGTCACAGTCTTGTTAACGGGTCCTTGATCGTCCACGCCTTGTAGAGATCTCGCATTCCATCGTCGTATTTCTGTCCCAGAACGCTTCGCGTCTGAAGATTCTTCCTCCACCTCATCGCCATGCACCTTTGTAGTAGCTGCCCTCCTGGATGGAGGCATATTTGTGCCATCGTGGTAGGTGTTGAGATAGGCATCCCTTATATATGAGCTGGCATGCCACGATTCCGGAGGCTCGTATATTATCGAGGTATCGGTGTCGTCCATAGTCACATTCACCTGACCCCCAAGAGAGAGCTGAGCACCCCAGCAGAAAAGGAAGAGAAGCAGATGGATCCAAGGGAACATATTGGATGCGAACGCCGCAATCGAGGCCTATTAACCTATTGAAGGGTATTGTTATTGTATACATTTGGCCCACTCACTTCACTGTCCGGGCAACGAGAAACCTACTGCGTCCTGGCGAGGAACAGATTCAGGATTTGAGCTCGACCAGACCCAGTAGGGGTGCGTGAGATGCGCTCATCACGAAAGCAGATGCTCTACATAAGTGAAAGCCTATTGCCACATTGGCCCACGGCCACGCGCCAGGATTTTCCGGTGTACATACTTGGTATATACAGCAGAAGTCTCGGGGAAGGGTGCCTTGGAAGGAACCGGATGCAAGGAACCGGCCAGCCGTGGATGACACCACGCGAATTGCCGGCGACGATGATCATGATCTGTTTCCTTGTGCAGCTGCTTGTTCTCATAGAATACGATACTTGCGATCTCTTTACTATCTTTATTGCGCTCAGAGAGCAAACGACTTCTAATCGCGACAATTGGGAAGGTTAAGGACAAAGTGGGCATTCCGCGTTTTCCACTTCGAATTCGATGGTACTGCGCCGAACCACGAAATCTGTGGACGGAACCATACCTGTTCAAGCTCTACTGTACAATGACGAAGAGATCTGTGCGACACAGGAGGGGGTGGGGATGTACGATGGGTGCGTTCACATTCATATCAAATCACCTACAGTCATTGACGTCGTGTATAAGCACACAGAAATCACCGAACCACCAGGCTGGCACTGTAGTCGTTACGACGCACCGACTTTTCTACATTGACGCACGCAAGGCGTACGACCATTCCTTCTCCCTGGATCTCTCGTTCGTCACCCAGACCGATTACTACGCTGGTCTTTTCAAATCTTCCCCCAAAGTCACACTTCACCTCTCTGGCAATTCTTATACGTCGACTCAAGGTGCACAGCAAGAGGAAGATGCAGCGTTTGAAACCTGGGAATGTGACGTCTGTGCATATCGGAATCCACCTGGATTGAGTCCTGCAGCAGCGAAGATCTGTGGATTGTGTGGGGTTCCCCGATCATCCGTCCCTGCGACAGCTACAACTACCGTGACCTCTCAGAGAGGCCTGTCTTCGTCCCTCCCCGCCTCTTCTGCATCCTCTGCTGTATCATCTGTGTCATCGTTAACAACGCCACCGTCCCCCAATGGCGATTCTCCGGATTCTATTGCGTGTCCCGTGTGCACATTCCTGAACCACCCATCGCTCCGATCATGTGAAATCTGCTCCAGCGACCTACCTCGAAGACCGCAGTCACGACGTGCAATGAAATCTGCTCCGAGCTCCCGGCCCTCTTCCCCAGAATCTGACGACGATGACCAAACGTCGAGCATAATAAAGATTAGTTTCCGCAAGGGCGGAGTTAAGGAGTTTTACGCTGTGTTGAAGCGAAGTCTGAAAGGGAAAATGTGGGAGGTGGGCTATGTTGTTTCTGGCTGTTCAGGTAGCAAGGGTCTGACAAATTTACAATGTCCAGTCAAACGGGATCGGGACAAGCACATGGAGTTCGGAGTCCACCTTGGGCACAGACCGGGGCACCGTTGGGAGATCTGGAATAAGTGCGTCCTACGGTACTTGAAGTACAAAACGAACTCTAATACTGTTGTGCAGCCGGTATTCTGCAAAATGTGGAGATTTCTGCACAGGGCCGGGAGACTGGAATGCAAGACGCACTACAGGACCTCGAGGCTCTGATGGTGAAGGCGAAAGACATGGTCCGTCTAGCGGCCGAGCTGAACGAGAAATTGACTGCCGCCACCGCGGAAACCCAATCCTTCGCCTCTCCAGTATCACCTACGGAGCCAGAGGAGGCGACGTTCATTCGGTCGTCACTATCACAGCTTGGGTTACAAATGTCCAACGCACCGGTGACCCTTGACATGATTAAGGACGAGCGACAGTGGACCGAAGAGCTTGCGCGGGAGCTCGCACAGATACTACAAGGATCTTCCTCCTCGACACCAAAGGAGAGTGGGATGATGAAATCTCGTGGGATCATCGCACTAGATGAAGTCTGGGGCGGGTGGAACCGCGCCCGGGGTGTCGGTAAGTCCTTGTTGCCAATCTTCATGTTCACTAACGACCGCTGATGTGACTTACAGCGCTCATCCCACCGTCAACCTTCCTCCTGGTCCTCCCGCAACTCCCTCTGTGCACCGACCCCCCGATCCAGACGCGCACCTTCGCCTCAGGGTTGCGTGTACTCCACACGCCGATCTACACCCATGCAGCCTTTTCTGCGCGATTCTCCAGCATGCTTGCACTTACGGGCCCGAAGACGACTACACAGGTTGCGCAGGAGGAGGGTATGACACTGGGCTTGTCGGCGGAGATGATTTCGGCTGTTGAGGAAGATGGGGACATTTGTAGGGATGATCCCGCAGGTGCGATTGTGGGAGGAGGCGAGGAGATACGATGGTTTGCTAATGTATTCGTAGGATATTCATGGGATGGACAAGACGATTAATCGAAATGTTCTTAATGGATTGTTGTACTTTTATGATCGAAGTTGAGTATGACTGGTTCAAAGTCTCAACAGTGTTCACTGAAAAAGTTCGACTACACTCTGTATCAGTGGAATAGTAGGATACATCGTACTGACATCATAATCATGAGAACCAGCCCTTCGGCTGATCAACCTCCTCATTCTTCAGCTCTCCATCCCTTCGCTTCCTCATGGTCTCCAAAATATCCTCGACACCCTTGATATCACCGATGCTTGCCTGCCCATCGTTCCAGTCCACCACAATGGGCCACTTGAGCGCCGATGGGTTCTCCTGCGCAACTTTGGCTATGGCCGCAACTCCTTCAGGGCGGTCTGAGCCAGAAGGAGCGGAGAAATGTGCTGAGAGAAACGCAGTCGACGGCGAGATGCTTTGGGACGGCAGGTAAGACAGGATGGTCTTTAGTTGGTCGCTGGTGGGCGGCCCCTCGACAACATCGAGATTGAAATCTAGTGGAAGTTTTGCTGATTGGTTTGGAGGGTAGGGGGAAGATAATGCGGAGCGAAGTAAGGTCAGAGCCTTGTTAGACGGCGGCGACTTGGGGTGATGGCTAGACATGACTTGGCTTAGCAAAAGATAGTCATTCAAACAGGTTCAACCCACAAGATTGATATTTCAGGCTATTTGACTGTAAATGTAAGCTCATAATACTTGAAGAAACGGTGTTACTGACCAGGCGACGCCTGAATGAATTGAACATGGTGGTGGAAGCGAAAGAAGTTGATCGCCGACTGTGATGTCATGCGCCCGGTTTGTTCGGAACAAGTTCACTTGGTCCTCCGGAACCATCATCTGGATGGCGAGCTGCAGGACTGCGTATTCGAATTCGCCGTTCGAAGTTTTGCTTTGAATCATTTCTAGTCAATGAAAGCCTCATTCCATTGTGCTTCCATCCAGCACATGCATATCGAAGATCAACAGCCTGTGTCCACAGATCAAAGGTACAAGCTCCTCCCTACTACATAAGCGTCACATCGTGATCCATTCCGCAGCCCCTTACACACCCTTCTCGACCAATTCGTTGACAATTTCCACCGCCCTGCGGAACTTCGCCTTCTGCTCCTCCGTAGGTTGCACCTCACTGGTTCCGCCCCCACACCCCTGAGGCCCACCATTGTACCATTCGAGATCCTCGCTCCCCCATGCGATGCTCGTGTTGAGACCGTAGATGTCCTCACTTCCAGGCGGCTGCTCTGTCGGGAGCTCCTTCAGGATGCTGTGCAACTCCTCGACGAGCGCACTGGCGTCGGCATGATCCGCCGCGAGGCTTTTCGGGGCGGCATCTTGCAAAGCAGGTGTGCCAGAGGGACGCACGGCCGAGGCGATTAGGAGGGAAGGGTTCGATGCGGCTTTGGTGACAGTGTGGATGTGGTCGGGCGTTGGGGGTGCGAAGCCGCCAACGATGCCTGAGATGATGGTTGGATCGTGCAATGGATGTAGATCTGAAGAGATACTAACCTTTCTGCAGCCGGAAGGAGTATTCTTGGGGAGGCATTGCTGAGATGAGTGGGTGATGAGGGTAGTAGTTGCAGGCGGGAAGAGGGAGTCAAGGATCAACTGACATTGACTGATATCATACGTCAATGTGATGGCGCTAAGATCTTATCTCTTGATCACGCCACCATGTCCTGATCCTCACCACCGAAGCGTCTCTTCACTGACCCCAACCATGTGCATGATAGCTGTACCTCTAAAAACTATGCAGTGACTGGTCCGGCAGTTCTTCAGACGCCGTAACCTGTTCGATGTTCAACGGCTCCAGGTCAGAAACCAAGTCAAAAACCGTCGAAAGCATCTCGACAGGACTGCCTCTTTGCCGCCGACCCAGTCGAGGGCCAGGGAGCAAAAATAAAGGCTACAGAGGAAAACAAAATTCACATGTACATAGTACCATCGTACACTAGTAGGATGGCTGTATCCCATTTGGAGGGAGGTAGGACACCGGTTGGAGTTGATAGTCAGAGTACATTTTCGCTTCTGCAAACACGTAAACATGCGTCAGCCAATATGTAATGATGCCGAAAGAGTAGAAGAAATGAACAGTAAATAGCCAGCCCCGTTTTCATCGTCCATCGCTCTGAACAGAGAAGAGTCAATACAGGCAAGATGGTGACAAGCATGCTGATCAATCTGTATGCACCTGTGCACCGCCTTGTTCTCGAAGCGCTTCTTCAGATCGTACTTGCGATGCAGACAGTGCTATTTTAAATGAATAGTATTAGCGTGGTTCATTGAAAAGGAGGTGTGGCGCACCCAGAGTGTAGTGGTGTCAAAGTCTTGATAGTGTAACATACTATCGAGCCTGGGCATACAGCGCACCCTCTGTTTCAAAAGTTGGGATGAGTGTGAATTTATGGTAAAAAATATCACTGCAACATACCACCATATTACGGTCGAAGGCGATTCCGCCTCCCGCCAAAATGGCTCGATTTGAGATGCCGTGTTCCCGCAGATAGTTGCAAACGATTTCTTCGACTTCTTCCAGGCCCATTCGCGCTTCGAAAGGAGTATTGTCTGAGTCCCTCATAAACCTTGACTTGAAAAAGGGGTTCAATAATTCAATCCGACACTTGGCCACTGTTGCCTCACCTCGTAATGCATGCGTTTGACGCTAAGAAAACACACAGCTGTCAGACGCGAGAGGAGAAAGCAATTGATTGATATGCACATGCACTTCATCATTGTAGTCTTTAAAGAATGGTGCATACTCCCAGTGCACAAGGAGAGACAATCCACCGTCAAGAGAATTATAATCCTTGTCGGCCACCCGCAAAGCGACTTCCAGAATGGGGATCTGGTCGTCTGTAAAACGCCGTCAACACTTGCGTAACAGCTCGTGTCAAAAACCAACCTCAAGGTCAAACCAGACGAGGTAAGTGGACGGGTCAACGGCAGTCACGGGTGCGGCATAAACGGCTGGCTCAATCTGCGTCGCAGGGGGAGCATCGTAGCTCAAAGACGACGAAGCAAGGGCGGCTGTCTCGCGACGCTGCCGCTTCCTAAGTAACCTTGCTTCCCTCTCTATTTCTTCAACCCGCATGAACAGTTCCTGGAGTTCGGCCTCGCGGATCCCCCAGACGTTATCGACAACGACAGTAGGCTCCATGTTAACCGCAGCAACGGCCGGCTCGGGAACCCCGCCCATTTTGCCCCTGTTCCTGCGCCGGCGCTTGCTACCACCGTCATTGAAACGGGGTTGTTGAGCAAGGAAACCCTGTTTATTGCGTCCTCCAGATCTGTGTCCCTTCATTCGTAGATGAAGTTTGTCTCGGATATCGCCTCACGTGGAGTATTTGCATCCGCTCCGAGTATAAAAATGGAAATCTAGACGTAGGTACATACAGCGCGTAGCATGATCGAGAAGTGGTCAAAGAGGAGCGCTTCGAGGGTTCTCCAGCTGCCGCTTGAACCTGAAGAAACCTGTGGAACCAGTGCCTGCTCGGGCCGGTGCGTGGACAAGAGTCAAGTTTGCGAATCACGATCACTGCACACAAAGGGTAGGTGAATTCGAAATCCCAAGTCGCGTCAGGAAGAAGAGCTGCGCAAGTTGTCGCTTCTGCTCGTTGAATTTCCAGGGAGTCGACTGACCAGGACGTCGACTGCGAGTCAACGTCCAGTCCAACGCGTTCGATTTACAATCACGGAAAGAGCCGCCAGTTGCGTGTGATGGCGAGATCTTATAAATCTCTTGATCACACCACGATGTCGACAAAGCCTCAGAGTCATCGACACCTCTTCTTCACCAACCATGATATCTCAATCCTTGGAAACACAGTCTAACCCTTCTGAGGACTCGCCAGTAGTTATCCGCACGCCACCAGCTCTGCGGACACTAGACGACGTTCGGCTGCAGGTCGCCAACGAAGTCGCTGTGCGTGCAATTACTAAGTCGGACAACATCGAAGGTGAGTCAATACTGAATCTATATATCTCCATTTCTAACTCTTCAGCTAGGTATACGTGTTGGGGTTTCCCTCACGCTCTCGAAATCCGACGACGATTCCTTCTTGCATCAAGTTGCCGACGTCATCGCGCACAAGCTCGCACTCGGGGGTTTCCTTTTTGCCGTCGCCACAACCTCACCCTCTGAGGTACCGAACCCCTTGATCATCGTCGGCTCATCACAGGAGTTCGTCCAGCGCGCCATCCTCCTTATCAGCTCCAAGTTTCTCGGCCGCATCGTGCACAGCGGCGACGCTACAAACCCGCAGCGATGGACTGCACACATCAAAGCAATTGGCAGTAGCACCTACGACGAAGATGCCCTGTGGGACGCTCTGCGCAAGGCTACGCAATCTCCAATCGACCCTCTCGAACCCCCGCCGGGTTCGAGGGGAATCGACCAGATTCTAGCGGACACACGCGCGAAGCTCCAGCGTATCACACCAGAACAGGCCTTCAAGGAGCTGAAGGAGCCGCAGGTCGGCGCGCCAACGTTCTTGGTGGACATACGGCCGGTGGCGCAGCGTGAACACTTTGGTGGAATCCATGGGTCTTTGGTGATCGAGCGGAATGTGCTGGAATGGCGGTTCGACCCGCGGAACTTCGAGTCACGTCTGCCGATCGCGGACAGGTATGATTTGAGGGTGCTGGTGATCTGTCAGGAGGGGTATACTTCAAGGTGAGCGTCTCTTCAGATTGTGTGGTGTGAGGGGTTGCGCTAACGATGTGGAAGTTTGGCTGCGTATGCCCTACAGGAACTGGGCCTGTTGAATGCGACAGATGTCATAGGCGGATTCAAGGCGTGGCAGGAGGCGGGGCTTCCGACCGACGGGAAAGGATTATCAGGAATTGGACTAGAGCCGGCTCAGTCCATCACTTCTGAAGCCGCCTGATTTCACATCTCCACCACTGTCAGTTCGAAACCAGAGAATCATGAACATATATTTTCTTGCTTCTAGAAATCTGTCTCTTTTGTAAAGCTTATTGATGTCGAGTTTCTTCAGCGCCTCGATCAAATTCGAAACAAACTGATCTACGACGGAATTCTGGTTCAAACGATGGTTCTGATCTACAGAAGGAAGACCGGAATCGATATTTCTTACAGCGGAAATCGGCACGCGCCTGACTCCATTCCTCCTGGTAATTAGCAATAAGGCTAATTCGAAGGACAGGTGCATAACCTTGATACATACTGAATTCTTTCATCCTCTACTTACATCGGGACTGGTCGACTGCTATCCTTGAAGTTTGAGGATGGCGTGAGCAGCTTGAATTCATGACGGCGTCGTTTGGCTCGCTTGGCGTTCCTTTCTCCATTGAGCTATTTGAAATTCAGGGTGGCGGTGGAGGCACATCAATCTTCGGCACACGCATTTCTTTTTCTCTCCACGATGTTCTCTGTAGCCTCTCAGTCTATCTGTCGCCGTAACGTGGCGCAAACTTGACAGAAAAGCTAAAGCGCGTCGCGGTCACATGCTCACGACGCGACTGCACCGCCACCGCGTGGCGTATATATAAACCAAGGTCTGTTTGTTGACTTCCCCCACTCTTGCATTCTTACGAACAGCAATACGATGATTCTCGCCAGCTTCCAATACGCTCTCGCCCTCTGTGGCACCCTCTTATCCTTATCCTCACCCGATCCCCTTCGCGCAAGGTTCGCCTTGCGTCGAAGCGGCCTTCGTCCCCTTCCTTCTATCGACTTCTTCCTCCTCTTCAAACGCCCGCTAGCTGTGATTGACGCTGCAGACTCGGAACAATTAATCGTGTCTTCGACATGCACGGATCTCGCCGTTATCCCCCACACCAATAGCCTCTCTATCATCCCGCCCACCTCCA
>JABCKV010000200.1:0-22619 GCA_018282005.1 Asterophora parasitica
ATGAAAGGAGGTCGGTGAACAGGATTGAAAGCCCCGTCCCTTGCGTACCCGTGGCGGCCGCCGGATTGTGATTCAAGACAGTCCAGTACATAGCCGTATGCCCTGCAATGGATTTTGCCTGAAGAACCCCGGAGAATGAAAGTCCGAAGCCCTCGAGCAATTTTCGAGGATGTCTGCATATGTCGAGCCCGAATTGGGACTCTTCAATGCGACGAGATTGGCGATGATCTCCAAAACTGGCGATCTAACTTCTGCTGTCTTCGGCCAGGGTGCGAGCCATGATGCGAGCCAGCGAGTGACAAGGTACCTGTTGTCGATTTTTATTTGAAGGAGGGAACCGGGGATGGGTTGGAAATAGAAGGCGGGGTCGTCTTCAACGTCGAAGAGTCGGACACCGTAACGGGCACCTCATTTTCGCCTCTGTCAACAGAAGCTTCTGGGTTATACGTGTTGCTGTGCGTTTCGTAGGACGACGGATGAGATCCAAGGATCCATGCAAGACGACACGAGCGTTGTATCCAACCAAGGCACATGGACACCAGTTTACTTCAGGATGGGAATGACCAGGGTCACGAAGACACTACACTAGAAAAGAGGAAAAGGATTACAGTCACGAGCGGTAAAGCAGTCCCAGAGTGGTGATTGATCTGCATAGGTCTGAGTTCAGTCATCGACAATACACTAGTGCTCAGGCCAGTGACTTTAGCAGCGATAGCGGCGGGTGAAGATGGTTTTAAGCCGACCAGCGCTATTCCATACTTGAAGGACTCGAAGCGTGACTTGTACAAAGATACCTCACAGGACCAAGAGCAGCGTGGTGGTGAAGGCGTGCACGGTATCACTTATACCACGGAAAGGCATGCGTGCATTCACATGGGATGCGCATGGACATGTACAGCGGAACAAGCGTGGATG
This sequence comes from Asterophora parasitica, assembly GCA_018282005.1. Taxonomy (NCBI): domain Eukaryota; kingdom Fungi; phylum Basidiomycota; class Agaricomycetes; order Agaricales; family Lyophyllaceae; genus Asterophora; species Asterophora parasitica. The sequence goes on from JABCKV010000200.1 coordinate 916, forward strand.
GGCTAGACGGCATCTTAAATAGATGGGTGTGCCTTTGCCAGTGGGTGACAGGCTTCCGGAATGCGTCCTGAGATGGAGATCACGGCTCCGGAGCTTCGATGTCGAATGACCATCGATCGTTGGAGTAGTTGGAGTGCGACTGCCGAAAGACGACGGCATAGACAGTCGAACGTGAATCGGAGCGCGTGGACGAGCAGGTGATGGTGTGCTGGGTATGCTATGGCGCTGCGGCAGCACGCAAGGCTGTAGAATCGATATGAAGAGAGGGGGCGAGCGGCGCGTATTAAGGCAAGTCTAGGCTGTGATATGGGAACCCGGATAGAGGACTGTGCGGATCGATGGCGGTGTGTGGACGGATGGACGTAGGATATTGTGGGCGGGCGCACGTGGGAGTAATGTCGGGTATTTAAATGAATCCTGCCAAATCGGGCGTTTACAAGGGAAAAGTCGACATCATCGATTTGCATGAGGTGTATAACTAGACCTCGGGGACGACATCACTGCTACTAGATCGCCACCATGGACTCGTTCTCAGAGCCATATATCCGCCAGGGCGACGACATCTCCCTCGATGCCGTCCGTGCCGACATCCGCGCCCTTGAGCAGCAGCACATCGACGCCGGCATCCCGCTCTCCGGCCGTGTCCTCCATGTCTGCCACTACCTTCCCGTCATCTCCACCCTCAACACCCGCCCCGGTGTGCTCTCGCCGCCCCCAACTCCGCCCACCATCCCCGCCGATGCCGACCCCGCTCCCGCCCCCGCCCCCGCCTCCGATGCCCCCATATGGACTCTTGCCCCGCGCTACGGCCATGCCGCCATGATCTCGGGCATCCAGTCTCTCGCCGCCACCCACGAGCAGCTCATCATTGGCTGGACCGGCGATATCCTCGCCCCCACCCCCAACGAGCGCATCTCCTCCGATAACGTGCCTGCAAGCGACCGCGCTGCACTCGACGACGCGCTCGCCGCCTACCAGCCCAAGGAGAGCGACCCTGACGACGAGCGCAAGATCACCTATGTCCCCGTCTGGCTCGACGACAAGGTCGCACACGGCCATTACGATGGATACTGCAAGCAGAGTACGCAGCTTCACTTCATTCTAGTCACTTCTGACTCATTTGTGCAGCCCTCTGGCCGTTATTCCATTATCTCCTCTGGCAGGACGTCGCAACGGAATATGCATCAGCAGACTCACACTATCCCTACTACGAAGCCGCAAATGCGGCATTTGCACGTAGGATTGCAGAGGTGTACCGTCCTGGCGATCTCGTCTGGGTCCACGACTACCACTTGCTTCTACTTCCCCGGTGAGTTTCCAATTCACTCTTATCTTTCATCTAATCTTCCCCATTATTCTTAATCCAACTTTTCGCCCCCTGTCTCTACTCTCTAACCATCCCTCTCCCACAGTCTCGTCCGCGAATCCATCCCGGACGTCGTCCTAGGCCTCTTCGTCCACACCCCCTTCCCCAGCTCCGAGATCTTCCGCTGCCTCCCCCGCCGCAAAGAGATCCTCGACGGCATGCTCGGCGCCAACCTCATCTGCTTCCAGACCTACTCCTACTCACGCCACTTCACCTCCACCTGCGTGCGCGTCTGCGGCTACGAGACCACCCCGCGCGGCATCGACGTCGAGGGGCACGTCACCAGCATCATGCATTGTCCCGTCGGCGTCGATGCCGAGCGCGTCGGCAGGGACATCAAGCGTCCCGGTATCCAGCCAAAGATCGAGGCACTCCGCGCGCTCTATGAGGGTAAGAAGATCATCGTGGGCCGCGATAAACTTGATGTTGTCAAGGGTGTGCTGCAGAAGGTGTGTGGGGGTTATCTGGTTGCATGCAATTGTAATTTTCGACTGAACTGATGGATGCTTCGTATGTAGCTCCGTGCGTTCGAGAAGCTCCTCCAGGACTACCCCGAGTGGCGCGGAAATGTCGTCATGATCCAGGTCACTTCGCCCGCGCTGACAGATTCGCCCAAGCTCGAGCGCGTCGTGAGCGAGCTCGTGGCCCACATCAACGGCGAGTATGGCAGCTTGGACTTTATCCCCGTGCATCACTAGTGCGCTCTCCTTCTTCTGGTATACATAGATATATTTTCAACTCACGAAAATTGGAATAGCCACCAAACGCTCAAGAAGGACGAATTCTACGCGCTCCTGTCCGTAGCCGATCTCGCCGTCATCACACCCCTCCGCGACGGCATGAACACCACCTCGATGGAGTTTGTCATTGCGCAGCAGCAGAACGGCGTCGGCGTCTCGAATGCAGACGGTGCTGCCGAGGTCGAGGGTAAACACTCACCGCTCGTGCTCAGCGAGTTCATGGGTATCAGCAAGAACATGGACGACGCCATGCTCGTTAACCCATGGAACCTCGGGGTGCGTTTTTTCTTCACCCACTATCACCATAAATGCGTCTCGTATACGTACACCCGAAAAATACATACGCACTTACTAACGGTGACTCCGCCCACAGGACGTGGCAGCAGCGATCCACCGCGGCCTTCTCATGTCCCCCGCCGAAAAAGCGCGCCGCCAAGCAAACCTCTACCGCGTCGTCACCACGCACACGTCGCATACGTGGGCCGCGGTGCTTGTCAAGATGCTGCTTGGCCAGGTCGATGGACAGGGCCAGGCGCGTATGACGCCGTACCTCCCCGTTGATGATATGGGTAGGGAGTATAAGAGGAGCGGGGAGGGAACGGGGAAGAGGCTGTTTTTGTTTGATTATGATGTGAGTCGCTTTTTGGTTTTGGGATTCGTGTTTGGGGATTTGGGATTTGAGAGTCGCCGTTCATGGTGGTGGTGTATTTCCGATTTGGCTTTTGCGTTCGGTTTCTTTTCTTTCTTTCTTGGTTGCCGGGGGAAATCGACTAAGATGAAGTGGGCAAATTGTCGACGTTCACGCACGGTGGTGGCGCTGCTGTTTCTTCTGCCTGTCCAGATCCTTCCCATCGCGGTTCCCTGTCTTATCGTCCTTCGATAATCTCGGCGTCTCCATACCTGCGGCGTCCAGACGCCATGTCGATCCCCATGTCATTTCACCGAAAGATCTCCATGTCGTTGACAGGCCATAGATCTACACGCACGCATCTCATCTCTCATCTCCCATCGTGACCATCGTTTTCGTGCTGATCTACACTGTTCCTCCCGATTCGTCGTCGCTCGCCATCTCATCTCACACTGACGTTCACGAATCACTGCCTTCTTCGTCCTTCCGTGCCTTTTGTCTCGTGGTTTTTTCTCTTCTTCTCTTGTCCTTGGGATGTGACGTCCATTTCCTTATATGGCGTTTCTACTTGATTCTTGATTCTTGATTCTGACGACTGACATCACGCATTGCAGGGCACGCTCACGCCGATCGTAAAGACGCCGTCGATGGCCGTTCCGACGGCGGCCACGCTCGAGGCTCTCGAGCGCCTCTCCGCGGACCCCAAAAACATCGTGTACATCATCTCGGGACGCGACGGCGCGTTCCTCGAGCAGCACCTCGGGCATCTCAAGAACGTTGGATACAGGTGCGTTTCGTCTCATTCCATTCGATTCTGGTCGGTGGTGTTAATGAGTGTTTTTTTTTGTTGGATAGTGCGGAGCACGGTGGATTCGTGCGCGAGCGGGGGAGCACCGAGTGGGTGAACTTTACGGAGAATTTGGATATGGAGTGGCTTGGAGAGGTCGGCGAGATCTTTAGGTATTATACCGAGCGCACGACGGGAAGCCATATCGAGACTAAGAAGAGCTCGATTACTTGGCATTATCGAGGGAGTGACCCAGAGTGGGGGTGCGTATTTCTTGCTCAGATATATTTCGTTTTCTTGCTGGGTCTGATTCTGATTTCGCTTTGTGTTTTTTTTTGGGGCGGTTGTAGGCAGTTCCAGTGTAGGCAGTGCCAGGACTTGCTGGAGAACAATTTGGCGCATAAACGGCCGATTGAGGGTATGTTTGAAAAACTCTTTCAAGTTATGGCTAAGTTGTTGAAGAGGACTGACGTGATATCGGACTGTAGTTCTCGTTGGCAAGAAGAACTTGGAGGTACGCCCGATCGCGGTCAACAAGGGCGAGATCGTCAAGCGTATCCTGTACCAAAACCCCGATGCAGAGTTCATCTTCTGCGCGGGTGACGACAAGGTCAGTCTCTCTCCTCTCTTAGCCTTCGAACCTCCGACTAACTCTATCCGGTATTCCCACAGACTGACGAAGACATGTTCCGCGCTCTCCTACTTTTCCCACCCGGGACGACAGAGGCGACTCTACCGGCGCCGCTTGCCATAACCCTCGTCGATGGCGAGAACTCACCGCCGGTGAAGCTGGCTATACGCCCCGAAGCCGTGTTCACCACCGCCGTCGGGCACAGCAGCAAGCGCACGCTTGCGAGCTGGCACGTCACTGCGCCACAGGAGGTCGTCGATAATATGCTTGACCTCGTCAACCGCGCGGACGCCGACGCAAAGAGCAGTTTGTGATCATTGATTGCTTGCTGTGTGTCGAGTTCCAGCGGATGTTCTTCTGCTCCTCACTCACATACACGGACTCTCTCTCTGCCTCACGAAGTTGCTTGAAGCTGCTTTGGTGATGATGTTTACCGTGATGATGATGGTTTAGATAAGCACGCATTTATCCTCTATCCCCTACCCCTCCATATCACTTTCGTCCATCCTCATCGCTTCTCCTTTCTGGCTGCATCATCTTGTCACTCAAGTTTGTGTACCATTCGGTTGATTTTCATTTTCGTTTTCGTTGTTTGTTGTTCAGTTCCGTGCAGGTATAGAAAATCCAATCTAACAATGTATCATCTTTCACGACTTATATATAACTACCCACCTGCGACACGATAGACGGCGTTGTACTCTAGTTCTACTATGGTGCGATGAATTCGCAATAACACTGCGCAGCGGAATTATATGGGGTCGACATCCATCAAGCGCTGCATACTACAGTCTTCTTTTGTGATTTTTAAATTTGTCCGCAGTTATCACTGACTCTTCTCCTGCCGCTGACCACGAAGCGCAGAAAAGCGCGAAAGCGAGGATCAAGGACTTTCGGATGGGAGGAGTCGTGTCAGCCTCACGAGCCTTTATAAACTGACTGAGAGTGTTCCCGGTCAGCCGTCTCCCCACATCCTCTACCACATTCTATCCTACTCCGCCACTCATTCAACACCCATGTCCTTCATCGCCAAGTACATCGCCAACACGCTTTCACGCATCCACCTTTCCACTCCTTCAGCGGCAGCACCACCCACAGAACGTCGGCCACGAGATCGATCTCTTCTCTCCTCGCTCAGCGTATTCCGACTCGTCATCCTCCCCGTGCAGACTGGTCGGCCTGGGGATCTCCGGAATACCGCGCAAGGACGGCAAGCGTGACGAGTTCGACGGTCTCGGGCTTGTCGGTGTTCGCCACTCATACTACCGCAACCCCTTCATGGCAGACGACGAGGAAGACGACGGCTACACGTCCCCCACGCCGCGGCGGTTCCACGGGCACGAAGACGAGGCGGACGCCGACGAGTGGGTGGAGGAGGACGTGAGCGACGCTGTGCTCTCGGAGGCCTTCTTGCAGGAACTCGTGTATACGTGGGAGGCTGACCCGATGCACATGCGCTTCTTGGCTACGATACCCGAGTGCGCCCCCGAGGATGAGGAGGACATCATTAGAAAGCCGCTCGTTATGCCCGCACCGCCGCCCGTCGCCGCCCGTATGAACAATACCACCATCCGGTCGAATAATTGTCGTAAACTCCGGACGCAGGCCGCGCCTGCGGTTTCAGCGGCAACACGGGGGAGGAGCGCGGTCAGGACCGGGTCGTCATCCGGTAGCGCGTCAAGGCGAGACAAGGCGATGGTTTCGAGGGGCGTCTCTTGTGCAGTTGCACGCTCGCGCAGAGGGTGATGATGTCTTCGTCCAATTCTTCCCGTCATCTTCTCTCTTGGGCGATTCGGTCAGCTTCTGTGTGTGGTGTCCAAGTCGAGGCGAAGATGCGGAAACATGACCATGTATAGTAGTGTACTACATGACATTGCTTCTCTGGAGATGGACGCGAATATGACAGAACGCGAAAGATCAATACAAAAGTTTCTTGTAAAACAGGCTGGACGTACAATATCCCAGAGGGAGCAGAGGTACCGATGAAGGAAGGAGCTGGAAGACGGGTCAGCGTGAATGGCGATCGTCAGACCAGAGGGACGAACCACTTTTTCGTCACCTGAACACCGGGTGTACGCCAAAGCATCCTTCTCAATTTGCCCGTCGTGCCGGTCAGTTGCGACTGCGGTCCAAAGCCGACGAAGAGACGGTGGATTCAGTATGAGCGCATGAAGAGAAAGTCGCAGGGAGAAGTGGGCACGAAAGACTTGATACTATGCGCATCGCATGACTTTTCGGCCATTATTGGGGTTCTAAAGCTTCATTCCATCCAGACAGCATTACGTAATTTTTCATTCCCAGTGAAGTTGGTCAGCTGGGGTTTCCGTTTCGTCTTGCTTTCCTTTTACCACCCACTCTATTCCTCTAATTCTTACGACAACTGCAAGATGGACGTCGATATGAAGACTAAGGACGACGTCGAGGAGAAGGGAATCATTGCACCTGTGAGCAGCAGCAGGGAACGAGACCGCGACCGAGACAGAGAAAGGGATCGTGACTATGACCGTGATAAGGATAGGGACCGCGACGACCGCGACAAAGATGGTCGGAGGGACCGCGACAAGGATACTCACCGCGACCGTGATAGGCGGGACTCTGGTGCGCTGCACCAACTTTTTTATTCGATATGCGTCATCATCTGTGTCGTTTTTTATCCTGAAGGGCGCCCTAGGCGCGGTGGAGGAGACCACTGGGAGCCAGAGAGGCGCAACGGTGGCGAAGTGAGAATTTGCAAGGTTTTATTCAGCTGTGCTTAATTCAGAACGTCCATCCTTTCAGCGTCGCAAGCGCTCGCGTTCTAGGAGCCGTTCCCGCTCCAGGCGTCGCTCTGCCTCCCCTCGTCGCTCTCGCCGACGCTCCAGGTCTAGGAGCCGCTCTCGGAGCCCCCGTTCCAGGAGCCGCTCGCGCAAGCCTGTCGACACCTTCTCTCGTTCGCTCGGTGGTCCCATGAACGCAGAGCACGAGGAGGCTGTCGAATTCGCCAAAGTCAGCAAGAGAGAAAACCGGGTCTACGTCGGAAACCTCAGTTATGACGTCAAGTACAGGGACCTGATGGAATTCATGAGGGGAGGTGGGTGGGGGAATCTCAGATTAGTTTTTTGTGCATATTTCGTGGATGTGGCAGAAGCGGCAGAGGCGTGCTGGAGGCACGGGGCGTCGGGGAGATCTTGGAGTTTACTTTCCAACGTCGCGCGCACGGTGTTCCGACGAACCGGAGCAGGAGTCTCAGTTTGGGGCGAGGTCGGAAGTGTTTTTCTCAGTTTTTTTGTGTTGGAATGGTTGAGTTGTCGAGAGGATATTGATGGGAGCTTTTCTTTTGGGGTCGGCAGCCGGTGAGGTCCTCTTCGCTGAGGTTCTCGTTACACCAACCGGAGTTTCAAAAGGCTGCGGGTGAGTACCTTCCTCATCACTGCATCCTTCGTCATCTAACCTCCCCGGTCAGAATTGTCGAATTCGCCTCGCAGGAGGATTCCCAACGTGCTATCCGCGAATTATCCGAGCAGCCTCTTCTTGGCCGGCCTGTTTTCATTCGCGAGGTAAGTCGAGCTCGTGATTTTGTTTTCCTTCCGTTTCATTGAAAGATCTCCAGGACCGCGAAAACGAAGCTCGTTTCGGTGCAACGCCTGTTCCAGGCAAAATAGGTATGGCTATGGCAGGGCAGGGTTTGAACGCCGCCCCCCCTCCGCGTCCTCCCTCCCACAACTACTTCGGTGCTCAGGCAAACCCTGGCAACCAACTTTACGTTGGCAACGTGAGCTTTCTTCACCTAAGTCCCTGTTTCGCGACTGAGCTGGCTATCTAGTTGCCCTACCAAGCAGGCTGGCAAGATCTGAAGGATCTTTTCCGTACCGCTGGCAATATCGTTCGCGCTGATATTAACATCGGGGCGGACGGGCGTCCCAAGGGGTCTGGCACAGTCGTCTTTGAGACGCAAAAAGATGCCCAGCAGGCCATCAGTACGTTCCTATTTGTGTAATGGGATGGACTCGTCTCAGACATCGTTCTGCGCAGGCATGTATCACGGCTTCGACTGGTACGGCCGCACGCTGGAGGTCCGAGAGGTACGTCATCTTCAGGTCTAGTGAGGTGACAACGAAGCTCATGGGCTATCCATTAGGATCGGTACGCTGGCCTCTCTGGTTCAAGTGGCTTCCGTGGCGGCTTCCGAGGTGCGCCCCGTGGTCTCGGTGGTGGTCGCGGTTTGAGGGGTGGCGGCTTCCGTGGCGGAGGCTTTGGTGGCCGTGGTGGTTTCGGCGGCCAGGCGGGTGCAGGCCGTGATTTCTCTAATCAGGATCTTTATGCCGACTATTCTGGACCTGACCAGGGTGCTTCCGGTGGCGGCGGCCTCAGGATGGACACCTACGGCGGTGGCTATGGTGGGCCTGTCGGTGGCGGGTACCCAACAGGCCCCGGTGGGTATGCGGAGGCGGAACCGAGCCAGCAAATCATGGTTCGCAACGTACGTTTTCATTCCTTCTTCAGCGTGGCTTGTCGTTCCTGACCGGTTCTTTTCACAGCTTCCGTGGTCCACTGCCAATGAGGATCTGGTTGAGCTCTTCGAGACCACCGGTCAGGTTGAGCTTGCTGAGATTCTCTTTGATGGCACGCGGTCCAAGGGTTGTGGTGTTGTCCAGTTTGCCCAGGTCGCGGAGGCTGAGACTGCCATTGGTGCGCCGTTTTGCTTGTCTCTTATGTCTTCACTCACGTCTGTCGTCGGCAGCCAAATTCCAACAATATATGTACGGCGGACGCCCTCTCGGTATGTTGTTTTCTTCTTTGATTCTTCTGGCCTCTCACCTCATCCGATCTTTACCTTGTAGATGTCAGGTTCAACGACCGCTGGCACACGTTTACCCCCACCGCTGCGAAAGGTGGTCAGGTTGCGCCGATCCAGACTGATGCGCTCTAGTTTACTTACTTAACAGCAAGCATTTTGTTCTGAAAACTGCTTCAAGTTCCTCAGCTTCGTTCTTTCTCTATGTATTCTGTAGTCGTCTGCCCCATATCTCATTTACTTTGAACGCCTCATAATTCATTGAAATGTATATCCTCGATTATGCTGGTTGCAAGCTCAGGGTGAGAATGAGGTGAACGCAGTATGTGCGCAATTGCCTGCACGGTGCACCGTGATGTTGGTTGAAGTGGTTTCGCACGCTTGTACAACTGGCGCTCTAGGGCGCTCTTGACGTCGACGATCCTGTTCTTGCCATTGTTCCTCTCGTTCCTTCCCACAACTACAAGGAACCCATAACTGGACTAGGATGGGACTTTCATTCAACTTAGGAACGCCTGTCAACACTGCACTGTTCGTTTACATTCTGTACGCGGTGCAGCGTATTGTCTTTCCCAGCATCTCGAGGTCGAAGAGCATTCCGAACGAGTTCAAGGCTGGGTACTCATGGATGCCCAAGACACATCCACCGACGGTCCTCTTCAAGACCTTCACGCCCAAAACACTAGAGCCATTCAGTGGCAAGGACGGAGGCAGAATTCTGCTCGCCATCAACGGCATTGTGTTCGACGTTACCGCAGGGTGCGTCATTATTTTGTATGTGTTGACGACGCCGCTGACAACACCACGCTTTACCTCAGTGACAACATGAAAGGTTCGCCAGATTTGCTAATTTGACGAGGCGCTCACTCACTCACTTCCTAGGCTGGATTGACCATTTCTCGAACAAGTATATTATCTGCGGAAAGCTTGTGAACAACGCTGCTCTATAGATTGATTATCCACGCGATGCGGCCCCATTTCATGTCATTCTCAGACGAGATATCTTCGGACGTTAAATGCGGAAGTTGTCCGTCCTGATTGTAAAAGGCTTTCGAAGGCGGATTATCACAAATCGCCATTTACGTTGAAGAAATTCAAGGAAGCTGGTGAACGGGAAAAGGTCATTGCGTAGGAACTTGCTGGCCTCGGATACTTCGATGGGAGTGCAAGCATTATGGAGGATGTTGGGAGAGCGACTGGGAAATATGTAAATACGAAAGAGTCCTTATATCGTCGATAGGATTTCGATGAAGAAGTTACAAGACACCCCGCAGATTTCAGGTCACTGTCCTTCGCCAATGGATTTTGACTTTGGCCACAACACTCCTCGACAAGACACGTCAAAAGCAGTACCAGAAGGATCTCATTCTAGACGGCGAAATTTAATCCGAGCGGCTCATTCACCAGAGGACAAAGTACCGATGTGCATGACATTGATCTCGACGAGTTTTTGCGTCGAGGGATCCACGCGAAGCCCGAGCAGCCTCTCCTCGTCCATTAATACGCCCTCAAAACCATCGAAGCGCGTACCGTGAGGCGTGAAGGGGGCGTGCGGGAGCTTACTGTGTTAGCGCTGGACTGGGGCTCATGGCACTGTGGTGCCTTAGGGTTATTCTCGCCACGGCAGATGATGAAGTAATGGTGCAGCGGTGACAGACGAGGAAGACCGAGGGAGTAGCGCAGAGTCGCTGGGGCGGCGAAATTGTCGGAGGGTATTTCCAAGATGTCGAGTGTAGCACCGAGTGTACCGCTGAAAGTGCTAGGGAGGAGGAGGATCGTGGGTGAAAGGAAAAAGGGGCTCGCATAGCGGTAGCCGTGGTTGGAAAGATGAATTTGGTTTGTCTGCCTCGCCAGTCGGAGATGCAAAGATGGTCGTCAGGATCGGTGGGCCGATTGTGGTGGATAACGAGGGCAGGGTAGTCTCCAGCGATTTCGATGCTGACGGCAGGGCGGATGGCCTGGGTGACTGCGGCTGTGAGATTGCGGGCGCGAGTATGAGGCTTGCCAGTAGAAAACTGCACGAGTCGAACCTGAATTACATGGGAGCCGAGATCAGTCGGATGGGGTTGGCTCGTGACGATGGCAATGAGATCATGTTCATAGACCTTGAAGCGCACACCGATAGACATGCAGCCTGGGTCATTGAAGGTAGTTTGCAGTGGTGCATTGCCCGGCGATTTTGAGTCTCCAAGCAAGTAAAGGCCGCCCACCAGCTCGTACGTACACGCCAGAAACTTCAAAGTCGACAGAGAGACTCGCTATAGTCCACATTCAGGTGTGCCCAGCCGTCTTCGCGGCTTCTCAGTCGTTCAAGGCGCGTATCTACCACTGCAGCATCGCTGTGTGGGTTGTCTTCTAGCAGCCTGGCTGAGGAACCGGCATTACAAAATCTGGAACGTCTGAATATAGCTGTTGAGCCTAGAATGGGTGAGAATGGCAGAGACGAGATTTTGAAGGTCAAGAAGGCATAAAATTCGCAGCGTAATCTCCGGAGGGAGCTGCAAAATCATGGCATCGTTGGCTGAAACTTGTTGCACCAAGGGCAAGGGCCCAATTCAAATTCGGCGATCACCGGCTCACGTGTGTTCCCTATAAAATTGAATTTTTCCTGAAGAGATTCACCTCACCATCGATGCAGCAGTCGTGTTGCACTCTCCGGACGTTTTTCGACCGACAGAGTAACGGAGCGATGGGAGACTGAAGGAGATGCCTCGGTATCTCCACTTCTGTAGGCCAGGGTTATCGATTCGAGACCACATGAGCTGCTGTGTTCATACTAAACAGTAGCGGTCTAGAAATACATTTACGCTTCTATGTTGCATGTTGATTAACCTCACCAATGGCAATACGATTCACTTTTGAGCCTTTTGTGCGAGTCCTTGGTGCTAGCGGACCAGGTATAAGATTGTGGGATGCCTGGATATCTGATATCCTCCGTTCTTGAGTCATGTCACATCTCTTCAAACGCCTGAGCTCAACAGCTACGGTGACGATCAAGGCAACACCCTCAAAGGCTCACCATCATGCTCCATTACCCTCTTCCTCGTTCCCGAAAGGCTACTTGCTCACTGGATTGCATGCTGGCGTGAAGAAGAAGGCTGGCGTACCGGATGTCGGTGTGATTCTGTCAACCTCTGACAAGCAGACCTCTGCCGCTGCATGCTTCACCCGAAATGCCTTCAAAGCAGCCCCAGTTCTCGTCTCAGACCAAATCTTATCCCAGAACGGCGGGAGGGCTCGCGGAATTGTGGTGAACAGCGGCTGCGCGAACGCGGTCACCGGGAAGCAGGGCCTAGACGATGCATGGGCTATGGTTCGCGCCGCCGTCGCCCTTCTCCCCGCCAGCCAATCCAAGCACGAACATGATACGCTAGTCATGTCCACGGGCGTTATCGGACAGAACCTTCCTATCGCCAAAATCCTCTCCGGTATCCGCGACTCGTCCAACACCCTCGGGAGCGACTTTTCTGCCTGGGAGCGCGCAGCGCAGGCCTTCATGACCACCGACACGTTCCCGAAACTGCGCGCCCGGACATTCAAGATCGGTGGGGTCGAATATAGGTTGGCGGGGATGGACAAAGGCGCAGGTATGATTCACCCGGACATGGGCCCGGCCTCCACGTCGTTCTCCTCGGGCCAGCTGCATGCAACGCTGTTGGGCGCCATCTTGACGGACGCGGCGGTGTCCCCACGCAGCTTGCAGAACGCCCTCACGTATGCAGTGGAGAGAAGCTTCAACTCAATCAGCGTCGACGGGGACATGTCGACGAACGACACGATCGTGGTGTTGGCGAACGGTGCCGCTGCGACTGGATCGAAGGAGATCGATGAAGCGACAGATCCGGAGGCGTATGAGGCGTTCAAGAAGGAACTGACTGCCTTCGCGGTTGACCTCGCGAAACTAGTTGTGAGGGACGGCGAAGGCGCGACGAAGTTCGTTACGGTCATCGTCAAGGTGCGGCAAATCGTTCTATTCCAGTGTTCTTGCCTGACTCTATCGGTACCAGGGCGCTCCGTCGTACAAAGACGCACATAGCATCGCATCTCGGATATCCACCTCGGCCCTCGTTAAGACTGCACTGTATGGCGAAGACGCCAAGTACGTGCTGTGCCCTCTTCCCCTCATCCGTTCTCATTTATTTTGCAGTTGGGGTCGCATCCTTGCCGCGACAGGCTCCATCCCCCTCTCTCCTCTCCCTACCTCCTCTGAAGTCCCTCAGATCGACCCCACGAAGGTCTCTGTGTCTTTCGTGCCTTCCGATGGCAGCTCCACGCTGCCCGTGCTCGTGGGTGGCGAGCCGGAGAACGTCGACGAGGTGCGCGCGAAGGAGATCCTCGAGCAGGAGGACTTTGGTGTCCTCGTGGACCTGGGCATCGGTGCGGAGGAAGCGACGTACTGGACGTGTGATTTCAGCTATGCAAGTTTGAGACACTTTTGAGCGACGCTTCAACTGACGTGGCTCTTCAGGAATATGTACGCATTAACGGCGACTACCGCAGCTAAATGGTGGCCGAAGAAGAGGAGAGGTGGCGGGACGCACCGATCTCCTAGACTATAAGTTGCAGCGGGCTGGACTGTACTTTTTTGCATCTGCCCACACATTTCAACTTCAAGCCTACGGTCTTGAGGATTTATTTGAGGCGTGCACCGCGTCGAGACTCTTCGAGCTTTGAGAGATCCATGCGCAGTCTGTATCTAAAGACCCCAAGGATCGCGGCCGACAACTTCAAGCTTTCTAAGTTTCTAAGCTCATCCGCCTGCGCTGCCTGCTTTCAAGGGTTTCTCCAAAATGATGTTTCTGTATTTTGTTATAAAGTACCGTATGGAGTAGGCTGCATTCTTTCACATCGAAATCCTGGAAGAATTTGAGTTGAAGCTTCCACTCGTTCCAAATCGACCATATGTCGTTTGACAAATCTATATGTCGTTGCTAACCGATACCAGCAGTGACTGACCACAGCCAGGCGCGCAGTATGGTTGGATGTGGGCGATGGGACAACAGACAGCGGATTGTGTAGGACGGAGGTCGCGGTGACGAGAGCAAAGAACCTTCTGACAGTGAGGCATTTCAGGTCGGTGGAGACTTCCGTGTTCAATACGCTGGTAATCAGGTGCTTTAGTGGATAGCAATTCGAATCCCAATGGATGTAGATATTTTTGCTACAGTGACATTGGCGGCAAGTTCAAGCGTGTCGTCTGAGAAGAACTTGAACATATGGAAGCGCCCGCTGCAGGTATCGAAAAATGTCGACGTGGGGAAGGGTGCAGTCAACGATTTAGACCGCTTTCTGCAGCGCAAGTCCTCGTGAGGATCGGTGGAGCGCAAGATAAGACACAAAACCGTGACTCCCGCAGCATGTGTGTGCAGCGATCAATCGTAGTCGCCACCTGCAAGCAAAAAAACAAAGTCAGGTTCACAAGCAACCATCGCGATGTGAACGAAAAATGTACCTCCTCCATCATCACCACCGCCTCCACCTCCAAGATCATCCATGTCGTCGTTCTCCCCGTTGTCAAAGTAGTTCTCCGCGTAGTCGTTGTCGTACTCCTCGTCGACGTCGTAGTCTGATTCTGCGGCTTGTGAGCCGAGGTCTGAGCGATCGTCGCCCGACTTTTCCTAGTAGAATTGGTTTAGATGCATAAGTGCCTGCTAATGAGGCGAATCGAACAGTCACGCACCTCCTCGTCCTCGTCTCCCATCTCATCGAGATTCATGCGTGGTTTGCCAGAAGTTTGGGACGGAACGACTGCATAAATATGTAAATGAAAGAGAGACAAATAGCCACGAATGCGGTTCACGCACCTTTCCGTTTCTTCTTTGGGTTGAAGTAGCTGTCGAATATGTTTGGTGGAAAAAACGCTTCGTTGAGATCCTTGCGCTTCATCGTTGGTTGTGCAGACACGGAGGAACGATATTTATCAGAGTACCGAGGCAGCTCTGGTGCATACATCTCAGCAGTGTATTTCAGGCACATGTTTTGAACCCACCCGTAGATTTCGTTTTTTCGACGACATAATATTGCGACTTCCGGAGACGTGATGCAAATCCAATTTGAATGTCGGCGATACGCGCCTCCTCCGTCGTAAACTCAGTGAAGACGGGCAGACTTCTTGTCTACACGACAAAGCAATCAATGAATTGCAAAAACAGGATAAGATTGCATTACACACGGGGTACATTGCAGTTGCCTCCCTAGAGAGATTCTGGAGATCGGCAAAGCTGAGGCCCATTGGGGGGAGCGCCGAGCCTCCACCAAAGCCTCCGCGCCCTCCTCCCCTGCCACCACCGCGTCCACCACGTCCACCGCCGCGCGACATAGTTCGATAAGGGTAGGAAACGTGTGCGGTGGTGGAGTCAACTCAAAAGGCACCGAGAGCGGACTTGGAGAAAATTGAAGCTCCGATCCATATAGTATTTGTCTCACGGCGATGTGTTGTGCACCATCCCTCTTCCTTCCCCCCACCACCTTCACGACCAACCTGCCTTTTTCCCTTTAATTTCCCGTTTTTCCAGTTCTACCGCTATGGACAAGGCCCTCGACGAAGTATGTGCCGGCTGCTCTCGTTTTTCCTTGTGTGGCGCGTAACTAAGCTGGAGTCAAGATCATCTCCTCCAGGCCCCGCAACGCCCGCCGTGGCTCTTCTCGCCGTGGTACCGCTCGCGCTCAAGTTCTTGGCAAACCCGTAGTGAGCCCTGCTACTCGTGCCCGCGCTGCCGCGCCTGCCAACGGTGCTGCTGCTGCCCAACCCACACCTGCCGACAAAATCATCGTCTCGAACCTTCCTACTGATGTAAACGAGGGCCAAATTAAGGTGTGTTTCCCGTGCCGTTTGTTTTTCCCACAGACGCTTAACCTCGTATTTCTTTTCTAGGAACTCTTCACCCAGACCGTTGGTCCTCTTCGGGAGGTCACCCTTCACTACGACTCGACTGGTCGTTCTAAGGGTGTCGCCGCGGTCCATTTCCAGCGCAAGGGAGATGGCACCAAGGCGTTCCAGCAATACAACAACCGACTTATCGATGGCAGTTAGTACCGCCTTCCCTCTTCACCTCTTTGCGTCTCGTCCCGTTTCGTCTGCATGGTTCGCATGCCGTGTAATCGTGCCGCCTTGTGCTTTGAGAAACCCTTTGAAAGTTTCCAGGGAACCGTTGGCTCTTGTCTCTGCCTGGGTGCGCCGACTTTTCCCGGACGACGACCGCTCGCTATGACCTTTGGATCGGTTTGGTTAGTGGGGAAAGAGCATGCCCGGGACCGCATGTCACACGAGAACGAGCCGCTCGTCCAGAGGATTGATCACCCTCTGTGACTGACGTGGCATCGTGCTTCGCGTGTTGGAGACCGCATGTGGAGATGCGGGTGCGAGTTGCTCACCACATCATCGGGAATGACGTCCGACCTTGGGCGTTAGGCATGCCTCCTGTCCTTGTATGGTGTGATGATGCACGGCTGGAGTATCCTCTGGATCAAGCTTCGGCCCCTGGTAGAAGAACATTCCAACGGCAGAGACGAGTCCGCGATTCCTTGGGTAACACATTTCCGGGACCAAGGCACTTGTGCTCGTTCCTTTTTTGGGCTCTTACTTTCTTGCTCCCTGCATCCTCCCTTGAAACAGCCAGCTAATCACTGCTCCGCTTTGCTTCTTCCCTTCACCCTACCATCACCTTCACCTCCACACCTTATCCTTCTGCATCACACAGAGAAGCCTATGAAGATTGAAATCGTTGTCGCACCCGCCCCAGCCTCCTTGGCATCCCGTGTCGCACCCGCTGCGGCTGCTGCTGCACCCGCGAATAACGCGGCACCGAGGTTTGTTTGCCTTCGTCGCGCACTGGATACAATGCTCATTTCCTTCGAAGGGCTGGTGGCGGCCGAGCTGGAAGGCGTGGACGGGGAGGAAAGGCTGGTGGTGCCCGCAAGGAGCCGCGGGTCGCGAAGAGCGCGGCTGATCTCGACGCGGATATGGAGGTTCGTCCTTGTCTTTCTATGTCATCTACGATTCTGATTTGCGTTGCTCTCAGGATTATACTGCGAGTAATGCCCCAGCAGCAGCCCCCGCCGCCGCCGGGACGAGAATTGAGTTCAAACAGTTCTCATCGTACCTCAACGCCAGCGCTATGCCGTCCGTCGTTTCTGCATCGAGCACATCTTTGGACGAAGGCCCTGGCCTGTATGCCGAACGTCCTGAATGGAGCGACGTGACTCCCTCGGCCCAGTACGAGGACGCTAACCCCATTGCTCCCATTTTCTATTCACCGGAGTGTGAGTTCCATAGCAAGTGAATCTCGAGAGCTGAATCCCATTTGGCACTGGTCCTAGATAAGGATGCGACTGATTATTTCCGGGGTATCGTCAAGACTGGGGAGAAAAGCGAGCGTGTCCTCGAGTTGACGGAAACGATCATCCGCCTCAACCCAGCGCACTACTCAGCATGGTGCGTGAAAAGTGTTCTACAAAACCCGGTTTCCCATCTGACTCAAGATTCGCCCAACGCAGGCAATATCGATACGAGACTCTCCTAGCGCTCAAGTCCCCTCTCGACGACGAGCTCAACCTGATGGATGAGCTCGCCGTCGCTTTCCTCAAGACTTACCAAGTATGGCACCATCGGCGCCTACTGCTAATGCTCACGCGCAAGCCTGAACGCGAGCTCGCCTTCATCGCGGCGTCCCTCAAAGCCGACACGAAGAACTACCATACTTGGTCCTATCGTCAATGGCTGCTCGCGTTCTTCAACGACGACGGTCTGTGGGCCGGCGAGCTGGACTTCGTAGACTCGGTTCTTGCACAGGACGTGAGGAATAACTCGGCATGGCACCATCGGTTCTTTGTGGTGTTCCAGTCCGGCTTGAGGGAGGGCGAGACGGATCGGGGCAGAATTATCAGGAGGGAGCTGACGTGCGTGTTTTGTCTTCCTTTTTCTCTTCTGCACTTACCCTCGTGAATGCGGCTGACGTTTCCTCATAGATTCGTGAAGCAGAATATCTCCCTTGTCGCAAACAACCCGTCTGCATGGAACTACCTCCGCGGGATCCTAGACACCAACAAGTTGCCCTATTCACGCGTCGAGGACTTTGTCAAACCGTACGCAGCATCGACGCACAGCAATGTAACTGATCTCGTCGACCTGGAGAACCCGCCACCGTCTCGCACCGCCCAGCTGCCGTGCCCCGCTGCGATCGAGTTTCTCGCGGACATCCATGAGAAGGAGGGCGGGAAAGACGCGATTTTGCAAGCGACAGAGGTGCGCTGCGCCCGTACTTTGTGGTGATTTGTTTGCTAATTAGGGATGTGTGTAGCTTTGGAGATCGCTCGCGGACGAGCAGGATACGATACGCAAGAAGTGAGCATTTCTGCGTGATTTTAGACTTATTGCTTATCATGTTCTTCGCAGGTATTGGGAGTATAGGATCAAGGAGGCACTCAAGCGGGCTTAATGAGAGGCTACCGTCACTGATTTTTGGAGGATATTATCTACGTGAGGAAGGAGCTCGTACGTATATTCCTATTGTATTTCTATGAAAGAATGTCTTTTAGGGTATGTGCTCATGGACAAGGACTGCCTGCAGCCTCAATCATGGAATTCGGAGAACCTTCGCGATGTGCGGCCAAGACTAGTCCGCATATGTGCCTTTTGTTTGTGTCTCCTACCGCGCAGTCTTGAATCACTTTGACTTCGGGGGATGAGAGTCAACTCGCCGCTTTCAATTGAAGGCCTAGGATAGTAAGTATGATCGCAGGGCGCCCACGTGCCTTTCTTCGGGACTCATTCGCCACGCGGTGCCAAATACGCGAAGCCCTCGTGGCCTACATTGCGCCCACAGACGCCCACTTGACGATAGTCGGCTAAAAAGGTGCGCCATGCTCCTGAAGCATGCCCTCCCCGAAATTCTGCTTTTCTCACAGATCCCACCCGCCTGAGTCATGGCTGTCACCCTAGGATTCGAAGCAAGATCTTATCGTCCACACAATCAGCGAATCAGAGGAATCGCCTTGTATTCTAGCCAAATGTTGAAATTCCGCTATGCCGCTTTGATCATGGAAATTTCCGAAAATACGCCCACACTACACAGCACCTTGAAGATATAAAGTCCAACCATCCCCTCGCATTGTTCTTTTCTAGCTTCCTTTCGGCCGCTCCCTCTCTTTCTTCTCGAGCTCGCTCTTCACGCGCACGTCATGGGTCCTTGATGTTGTCTCTGTCGCTGACTACTCGTCACGAACTCATGGTTGGCATAGACATCCGCTGTGCCACTGAGCCACTCAACCGTCATCGTCGATGACAGGTACGTCTGTAGCCCTGGTCTGCATCGTTTCCATGTATGGTGGGATCTGTGGCCACCCAACCATCGCTGTCGCATATGTACCGCGCTCAACTTAGTGTGGCGCGCCACACTAAGTGGCAGTCGTCTCACTGCATCGTCTCCGACCTGCACCTGATGATCTTTCGTCGCGTCCATCACCTCAGCCTGTGTTCGGTTTGCTGATCACCTTTCTCTCTTCTCATCAGAACATACACGCCCGATATGTGTGTGCTTTTCACTCTTCCTTACCCACGCGCCTTGCATCCTCACTTCAGAAACCTCCCAGCGACGGCACGTAAACAGTTTCTTCTTGTCTCATTCACGGTCACTTTTTCCCAGATGACGAGAGCCTCTAACTCGTCGCTCAGTGAGTTCGTCGTCCACGCGGTCTGCTTTGTGATCCTCATTCGCACACACCGTCCATAGACACGTAAATCGGCACCGCCTCCTAGCCAGTCGCCGTAAATGCTACGCGCTGGGGTCCCCATGCAAGTTAAGCGGTACTTACTGGTGTCCGTTGCCAGCCCGGGCCCCATGGGGTCCTGCGGGGGATGGCTCCAGATATCGCCGCACACAGCTTCCAGTTCTTCGGAACTGAAAGTTGGTCTTCCCACATCTGACCACCCCGCATACATCCTACGACTTGCCACACGCAGATTGGAATGTTTTATGCGGGGAATGAGCGGGGATTTGTGGGGGGATGGAGCGACATTTCGGCGAAGCTGCAGGAGGTGCTGCTGCCATTGCATAATGCCGGTCGTCCACGGTGCGTCTCGTTGATTCCCTCTTCTTCTGCGTTGATAGCGAGCTGCTCATTCCGATCTTCCGTAGTCTGCGTTTGCAGAGAATACGTGGGCGATTTGAAGTGAGCACATTTTCTGTCCCTCATGCATCGTAAGTTGCTAAGCGGCTACACGCCCAACAGGTCAATGATCTTCCGCGGGCGTCGATCATTGAAAAAAAGGTGCGCCTTTCCCTCGTTGTGCCCCTCCACATATCATCAACGCACTTCTCCCTTTCGCCAGAAACCAAATTAAACGCGGAACTCCGAAAAGAAACCAAAAGAGTACGTCGACCCCTCTCTCTCCTCCGCCTATCATTGACCCGACAATGCTCTCACTAGAATCCAAGTTAAACTCCCAAAGGAAGAAATAGGAGTATGTTGTTCCCTCTCTGCGCTCATATGCTTATCATTGACGCGACATTGCCTTTACCAGGACTCAAGTTAAACGCGGACCTCTGAAAGGAAGAAAATGACGTATGTCTCCCTTCTCTGTGCCCTCTGGCACCTCATTGACGCGACTTTGCTTTCACTAGGAATCAAGCTAAACGTGGAACTTCAAAAAGGAAGAACAAGGGTACGTCGTCCTCTCTTTGCGCCATCCGCTTATCACTTACGCGACAATGCTTTCGCTAGAAATCGAAATAAAACGCGGAACTTCGAAAGGGAAAAAAGGGTACGTCTTCCTCTCTCCGCATCCCTCCGCCTATCACTTACGCGACAATGCTTTCGCTAGAAATCGAAATACAACGCAGAACTTCGAAAGGGAAAAAAGGGTACGTCTTCCTCTCCCCGCATCACTCCGCCTATCATTCACGCGACTTTACTTTCGCTAGAAATAGAAACTAAACGCGGAAATCTGAAGGAAAAACAAGTTCGTCTATCCATTCATCCTGTCTTTTCATGTGGACTAACGCGCCTCTCCGTAGAAAGGGAAAAGAAAATTACCTGTCCAAAAAGGACACAATAAACCTCAACTCAAACGGTCCTCTCGCGAGGCCGGAACGGATATCCTGAGCCCGCGCAGGTTCAAGGAAGTTCGTCTACCTTTTGGGAGCCACCCACGGGAAGCCCCGGGCACTCTCGATGTCGTCCAAAAGGACGTCCTCATCCAATTTTTTCCACTCAAGTGCTTCGTGCACTTGGTGTCTGTTTCGTTGAGACAGACCATAGTCCGGGTGATCTTGCATTGCAGGGGACGGCACATCATCTAATTTTTTCCTCCCTTGAGGGCTTCGTGCCCTCTCTGCGTTATGCGCACAATCTGAGTGGTGTTTCCTTCGAGTCGTGCGTCGGTCCCCACGTGTTTCTGTTCACAGTCGGTTACTGCTCCCGCAGTGGAAGTTTTTCTTTAGGTTTGGAAATTCTTTGCGTCTTCTCTCAAGTGTCGACACACACATCGCCGCCAGTTCAAGTGCACTCCGTTTTTGCTCATACCGTCGTTTGTGCCCCCATGTATATGTATCACACAATTCTCTTGCTCGCTTTAACAGTTTCATCCACCATCTTTCCAGTAACATTGAATGAATTTAATGCTGATATCATCTGGTCACTGAATGATCTCGGAAACGGTGTGGACTTGCCACCCTCGGATGGTGGACACGGCGCATGGAGCATGGCAAATGAAATTGTGAAGTCACTTCCCCGAAAAGCCTCGCCACGCGGCAACCTCACCTTGCTTGTGGGAATGGTCGAT
>JABCKV010000201.1:0-31274 GCA_018282005.1 Asterophora parasitica
CAGCAGGGACGCCGGCCACAGGGGCGCTGCCAGGTACTGACACTGACAGGCAGCTAAAACGTAATTGGTACAGACGCCGCAAAGTTGACGTTGATCTCGAGAAGGAGGGCCCTGCACTCGCTTACGGCAATGATAACGAGGTCGTGGTCGAGTACGACAAGGAGAATTTGGGTGACAGTGATGGGGAGGAGGGGCCAGACTTTGACCCCCGCCGCGACGAGAGGAAGACCGCCCTCCTCGCACCGGTGTATAACGGCCTTGCCGCTGGGCTTGCTCTGCGTGCGTATTATAGTAATGCTTTTTGTACGCCAACTAACTGCACCATTTAGTGTTCATCGGCAACGGCCTCAGTGTCCTCCTCCAAGAATGGACACTCGACGGTATGCCGGTGCGCTTCGCGCTGCTCGCTGTGGCTCCGCTTTTGTATTGCGTTTCGCTGGTGCGTGTGCCACCTCTCTTCCTCCTCCCAGTACTGATCTATGTATTCCTAGTTCTTCGCACTCCAAATCATCCAGAACCTCTCCATGATGTACGTGCCCTCCTCAAAAATTTTCAGAAACTGACACGCACCCCCACGCAGACTCGGCCCGATCGAGCAGTACCACGCCAACTCGAAATACTACTCTGCAATCAAGCCGCGCCCGCTCGCCCAGGGAGGCGAGCACGCGCTGCCGCATGTCACGATTCAGATGCCTGTCTACAAGGAGGGGTTGAGCGGGGTTCTGTGAGTGTTCTTTCTTTCTTGAAAAGCACCCACAACTCATACTCACCCACGCACTTACAGCGCCCCCTCCATCACCTCACTTAAACGCGCCATGCAAACCTACGCCCGTCAAGGCGGCACCTCCTCGCTCTTCGTAAACGACGACGGCCTGCGGCTTCTCCCGCCCGCAGCGCGCAAGGAGCGCCTCGAGTTTTATGCGCTCCATAGCATTGGGTGGGTCGCGAGGCCGCCGCATGGGTCTTTGGGTGAGGATGAGGCACCAAATGGCTTCGTGGGCAGCGAGGTGCTAGATGGCAGTGAGGATGCTAGCAGTGGTGGTGGGGACGAGGAGAAGGGCCATAAAACTCAACCCACCCCGTTCGTGCGCGCTGGTCGCTTCAAGAAGGCGTCTAATATGAATTATGGTGCGTACACCCTCTCTTCTCTTTCCTCCTCTCGCAATGCTGAATGTGGCGCACTTAGCCCTGGCGCTGTCGATGAAACTGGAACACCACCTCGCACGGCTTATTGCTGAACAGAAGGAGGCGGAGAAGGAAGACGTCGAAGAACTTGAGCAGGCGCAGGCGCAAGGACAGGAGGAGGGTGGCGGGACCTCTACGCCACCGCCGCCCCCCGTGCCGACACGTACGCGCTCCGCGCCCAACCTCGCACTTCTCGGCGCCCCCGCTCCTTCTACCCCCCACTCAAACTTGAATGCGAACTCGAGCGGCACCTCCACGCCCCCCTCGCGTGACCTCGCACCCTCGCCGTCACCAAGTGCAGTTGGCCCTGGAAAGACCCCAGAAGACCCGTCCTCCTCCTCCTCTCCGTCTCCTTCACCCTCGTCTTCGCCTTCGCCCTCACCAAACACCAAGACCCCAATCCCTGTATGCCTGGAAGACCAAGCGCTGGCGCTGGCGGTGGAGGAGACGTGGGCGGAAAGCGTCGGCGGTGCACACCGTCCCTGGGCGGGGAATGGACGCGCCGCGAGGATGGGTGAGATTGTGCTTATCGTGGATTCGGATACTGTTGTGCCTGAGGTGCGTTGAGTGCTTTTGTTTGCATTGGGTGGCGTGGGTGTGGTGCTGATTTGTGCTTTGTGGATATGTGTAGGACTGTTTAAGGGATGCGGCGCGCGAGATGGGCGCGTGTCCCAGTGTTGCGATTATCCAGCACGAGTCGGGTGGGTGCCGTGATTAAGTGTTCAAGTGCGTAAGGGTGTTCGCTGACGAGAAAGCAGACGTGATGCAGGTGGCGCATCACTACTTCGAGAACGGCATCGCGTACTTTACGCGTAGGATTAACAAGTGTATATCCATGGGTACGTGCGCCTCTTCCCACCCCTCCCCTCCCCCTCTTCTCGTCACATATTGGTATTGGTATCAGTATTAACGACCCTCCAGCCTGCGCAAACGGCGAAGTCGCACCTTTCGTCGGGCACAACGCGTTCCTGCGGTGGCGCGCACTGCAAGACGCGGCGTTCGTCGACCCGGCGGACGGGAAGGAGAAGATCTGGAGCGAGAGCAACGTGTCGGAGGATTTTGATATGGCGTTGAGGCTCATGGGGTGTGGGTATATCATTCGGTGCGTGTTCCAACTCTTCTTCGCCGCAAGTTGAGATCCTACATGTTCAATGATGGGGTCTCTGTTGGCAGCTGGGCGACGTACTCGGAAGGCGGGTTCAAGGAGGGCGTGTCGTTGAGTGTTGATGACGAGCTGAATCGGTGGCAAAAGTATTCGTATGGGTGTAGCGAGTGCGTGTCCTCTTTTCCCCTCGTTGTTGCTTATTCTGACTCCTTGGGTGTCAAAGACTTCTGTTCAACCCCATCATCGAGTGGTTCCGCCGCGGCCCCTTCGCGCAGCAGATCCATCGCTTCATGTGGTCGAACGCGCCGCTGCATTATAAGGTCTCTATGATGGCGTGTAGGTCTATTTCTTTCTTTCATTCTCCCTCCTGTTTCTCCCGGACAGCCAACTAAAATCTCTTCGCTACCATACAGACATGTTCTCGTACTACGGCATCGCAGCCTCTGTGACCATCAGCGTCATCAACTACATCCTGCTTGGGTTCCAGTTCGGCGTCGACGGGTTCTACATGCATAGTTTCGAGATCTGGCTCGCTACCACCGTCGTGTTCTTTGGCTCTGGCACAGTCGGGTACTCCCTCCTGCAGTATCGTCTCGGGCAAAAACAGTTGGTGTGTAATAATCTTCTTTGGGATTGGTAATTGGGATATAGTGCAAGGTAATCTCATTGGGACTTGGCGTAGATCCCGGCCTTCTTGGAGAATCTCATGTGGATCCCATTCTTGTGAGTCAACCGACGACCCCATCCAATTTTACACTTAAACGCTTCATAGTTTCTTCTTCTTCGGCGGCCTTTCCATCCCCGTGAGCCAGGCGATCCTCGCACACATGTTCTCGTACAACATCTCATGGTCGGCCACCATCAAAGAGGTCCAGCGCTCGAATTTCTTCAAAGAGATACCCAAGATCGCCAAACGGTATCTACTACTTACGCACACCAGGGATACTCACTGACCGTATACGTGTATAGCTTCTGGTTCCCGATGTCATTCTCCCTTGTGTTAATAGCGGGCATGATCATCTGTGCCACGAGCCTCGTACCACTCCAGTACCGCGTGGACGGTGCCAGTGCCTGGGCTGTCATTTTCCCTGTCTCGTGCGTCACGACATATTCAATGAATCTCGACTCGGAGCGAAACTGACTGACTGAAATTTCATGTTGTCCTTTGCGATGCGTAGCCTCATCTCAGCTTGCCATATCCTGTTTCCGGTACGCACGATCCCCCGTATAGCCTTTCGTCGTTCGCTCACTCGTTTTCATCTGCTACAGATCGTGCTGAACCCGTGGCTCATGGTGTTCTCGTACTAACCTAAACCCGGACCGCATGATCGCTGCAGTCGACTCCTGGAATTACTTACTTACCCCTGGACATTGCTCTGCCTGCACACGCGAACAATCGTGCTATCGTATCGCTGCCGTGTTATCGCTGATACCCCTATCCATACCCAGCATCTTTTCCTATGATTTAACCTCTCATAAGCCTCGCCTCGTTCTGGTGCAGGGTGCCGCCTCGACGTTCGTTGTCTGCCATTTGCTATTTATATCCCGTACGTACAACTTCAACGCTTCGGCTGCAATGATGGATGTGGACCTCGGCCTCTCTTCCATCGATATCCACGTTAATAGAGTGATACCACCGTTTCTCCGAGGACGCGTCCCAGTCGTCACTCACATCGCTTTCACTGCATCCCTTCCTATGGTCTTAGTTATGCTTCAGGCAAGTCCACCCGCACGCACGATCCTCGCCTCCGAGCTTTAAAGTATCGATTTCGAAGTACTTGAGGTTTATTTCATGGCAGGCAGCACATACTTAGGCAGGTGGTGCGCAAGTATATCTAAGATACTCCTATGGACATGTATCCCCTAACCGCCACATTCACTTTCAACATTTGACATCCTTACGATAGAGATGACCTTCTCTGTAAGATTAGACCAGTGCACCGCCCGACACTTGGATGCCTTTGACCATGCAGCCGGCGCCATCGCAAGATGGTCAATGAAAAGTCGGTCTCGTCGCCCTTCGTGCGACTGTCTCGTAGCGAAGCGTGCTACGGGTCTTGCTTAGCCTGCGAATTTGAAACCAGTACAAACGCGAAGTTGTCAACAGTGTAGAAGTTTCAAGCAAGCTCCATGCAAATTACATGAAGAGAAAAGTCAGATTCAGTGTTTTTTTCAGGGATTCAGCCACATATTTCCAGTCGTAGCTATACACCTAAGAATTTACACCTGAACTGAGCGGAGGAGACTGTCGACGTGACAGGATTCGATGCAAGTTTGCCGCAGGCCGCTGAGTTGAAAATGTCATGAGTTGGTCCGTGCGCGCGTCCTCCCAGTATAAACACCGGCCACGAACACCATGAATCCTTACCACTCTGGCCTTTTTTGGCTTAGATCAAGTGTAGTATCTGTTCTTAATAGTTTAACCACTATTATGGAGGCACTGCCTCCATTCTTGGTTATCTAATTTTTGCAGCCCTTGTCTCCTGTGCTCTGCTTGCAACACGGGGGCGCGATGACCTTGCCGCTGCACTACTGGCTTGTGTCGTCGGGGGATCCCTCTTCACTCTCTTTGTTGGAAGCTTCGCCAGCAGATCAGTTGATCTTGCTTCGGATTCCAGCAAACGGAGTATTGAGCTGTTCGCCTTATTTGTGATATTACACTTCGCTTCACGCCACTTGCTTTGTTAAGACTTTGTGGAGAGTGACAAAAGTTGTGGTCTGCTCAAAAGTAAATGTGAAGATTGTTCGCTCTGTTTGGGACCAACAATAGATTAGGTACATACTTCAAGTATCTTGTTCCTCAGAAGCTGGAAATAGACCGTTTAAGCCCCCCAGAGGTCGTGAAAGACGTGAGTGTCTTGCCACCATATACTACCCGGACTGGCCTGGCAACTATGTTGCGATTCACCCTAATGGTAACACTAGATAGACGGCCATCATTCCAATCCAGATTGACGAACATCCCACCGCGGATGCGTGCGCCTTTGATAGACCCGGACGGCCACTGCTTGGGAAGCGCTGGAAGGAGAGTTATCATCAGAGGGGTGTTGACGCTAGCGACATCAGGGGCTTGGATCAACGCGTTCTGCGATGGAGCGTTGAGTAAATTACACAGCACACTCATATCAGGCGGGATGGTGCTCACCAGAAGCGCAGCGGGATAAGCCAAATTCGCGTCGATCTGGAAAATGGGGTCGGGGTCGTACGGATTGTACAAACTGAAGAGATTGGGTGCAAAGTTGAGGAAAATGCTGTGCTAGCGGTCGATTGTTTGAGCAAGAACACACAGGCAACGTCAAGGAACAGCACACCATACTTACAGACAACATATGGAAGAACTGGTCTGCATCACCGAGTTGCGCCCAGGCAGCCGCTCTCCATGCTTTCTCCCAGCCGGAATCTGCGTCAGGGCCCGTACCGTTGCCGCGGTGCGTCAAGCTGACAGTAGCGGCGTCGATGACCTGCTTCTTCGTGTAGGTGCCCTGAATGGCGGGGTCGTAACTTGCGATGGCGTATCCCGGATAGAGACCGATCAAGTGTGAGAGGTGACGGTGCAGGTCAGTTGGCGAGTCTCTGTCAACTTTCCATTCTGGAAAAGAAAGAATACCAGTTGGGTTTTGAACTGGTATTCGGACTTTTGCGTTGCACACCTTGAAGTTGGCCCCAGGATCCAATGTGGACACCCCTGTCCATTTTCGCGCGTTTGTCTTTCACCTCTATTGCGACGCATTGAGATTGTTACCTGATTGATGCAGTAAACGTGAACCCACCCTCGAGGAACGCAACGTCGGTGTCGCCAGACGCCGCGAAGCCTTTCTCGATGGCATTGAAGAGTTCCCAGATCATCTGCTGCGAATGCGCACAACCTACCAGAGATCCAATATCAGACACATAACATTTGAAGGCAACGTACCGAACGTGATAGGTTTCTGTTCCGGTGAATTACACGGGTTCACGACGAGCGTCGAGTCGTTAAAATGAAGGTCCGGAATCAGTTTATCCATGTGGAAGCTCGCGACGCCCTGTACGCAATATGTTGAATGACTCAATCCGAGCCGGTAGTTATAGCAGGATGAAGTTTAAGTGCATGCAAACCTTGAGAAGGGGCCATCCTTGCAATCTCCACCATGCGACATCGTTGGTATAGTCGAAGTGATCCCATACGTGCATCATCTATACGAGGAGTGGTCAGGCTAGGCTGTCGGTGAGGTATTAGAGTCAAATACCATCCAAACGTTGGCCTCTGTCGCTACGCGTCAGCACTGCCTCAACTGAAAACTGACGGGACATCACACCAGGATAATTCGCCCATTCAGCGGTGTCCCCAGGGCCTTTCATGCCTGTATGTCCGAATATCTGAGGTGGTGCTGTCAATAACCCGTTACCAATGAAACTGCGCATGGTCTACGTACGTTCAACTATACAGCATAGGCATTAGCAAGTATCAAAGGCAATCAATACATCGCTGATCACATACTTCGTTATGGACAACCCAGCCACGCGAAATGTTGTACAGGACTTGTGCAGTAATATCGCCCCTCGGTGCACATGTTTTCTGCGGATATCAGTCGGAAAAACGGCGAATAGTCGTGCCGCCAAATCAACACACCTGGAAATAGTCGAACAGAGGACGGGTTACGTCGATATTCGTCATCTCAGCAGCCCAGTAGTTCATCTGAATGTTGATGTTGGAATCTATGTCATGGTCAGCGAAACGATCTGAACAGCTGATAAACGCAAAGGCTCACGGTAGTCTACGAGGTCGACCGTTAGATTCCAAAAAAAAACTTCATTTACAAAGGTGAGGAACTCACCGGCACTCCAAGCATTTCTGTATCCATGAGCCCACTTGCCCTGCAAGTTGGCTGGCAGTGCACCTCTGCCGCTGCTCGCCAGCAAGTAACGGCCATAGTTGAACAATAGCCATTCTAGATACTTATCGCCAGTATCAATCCTGTAAGCGGCTTTAATGACATCTGTCGGGGCGTCGAGTCGGGGCGTCTGCGCCAGCGACAACGAGAACTTGTCCGTCAGCGCAGCTTTGTAGTCGGTGACATGCTGCGCGAGGATTCCTTGAAAAGAGGATGCGCCTGTGGCGGGCGCGGAGATGAGGTTAAGCAAGGCAGTGTGAGGGTCCGGCCCCTTGAAGGAAAAGCCCGACGCGACGTCCCCCGCGTCCATCGAGTATTCTGTCCCTCCAACCCACGACAGCCACGCCTCGCGCGCGGTGCCGGCTTTCACTTGAAGGGTGGCGTTGGGTGGAAACCCGTAGGCCACAGGAAATTGTATGCACTGGGTAGTCTGGGCGTTGCCGATGGCGGAGGTACGTAGACGGGCGAGAAGTTCATATAGCATTCCACCGGATGATTCGATCCTTCCGCGGATGCGGAGGGTATTTGAGTCCAGGCAGGTGATATTGGGTGAAGGCATACCCGGTTCCAGGTGTGAAGAGAAAGTGTAGGAGAGCGCCGGTAGGCCTATAGTGGATAGCGTTGTCGTGATGTGCTGCGTGCATGCTCTGGTAGGATTGGAACAGAAGGTAGAACTGGGGCGGATTAGCTTTTTGATTGTGCTGAAGGGAACAAAACGTACCGAAGGTACGTTGCGCCGGACTGCGTCCATGTAGTGCGAGCAATGCCTTGGTCAAGGTCAAGGTATCGCCCATAGTCAGTCACTGGCCCTGTGATGTTCATTACTGATACGAGGTATCCAGCGCCGGCGTAGGAGCCTGTGTGTGGCTGTCAAGAATGAACAATCGAGGAAGATTAGGGGCCCACCATATGCCCCAGAGCCGGTGCCAAGTTGGTCAATACCTGTCAAAAACACCGTGTTTAGATGATGTTGTGTCGATGCTTCCGACATACAGTTGATGTCACCAGTGGGACTTGAAAATATTTTCCGGCGGTACTCATTCATAATCTGAGCAGTAGCGAGTTGCTCCCCGGGCTGCTTGTTGCCACCATTGTACGACTAAAGCGCTAGGAATATTAGATGACCCTCCCACGTGTCCTCCATGATTTACCTTGTCGGTAAAAGAACCACCACTCCATAGAGACTCAATGTTCAGCTGTGTAGCCTCGCTAGATGTTCCTCCCGGAACCATAGCTGAGTATAGAGTATTAGTACTTGCGCAGATGGTGGGGATTGAACTTGATTTACCCGCAAGATAGCCGTTGCCTACAGGAAGCCACTCCTTGGACCAGACGCTCGCAGACTTTGTAAACCACAAGCCATTGCCAGAGGAGGGAAATCCTGGAGGCGCAGAGACAGACATAGTCGCAAGTTGGGCCAATGCCAGAAGGCGAGTTGCCCACATCTCAACGGACTGGCAAAACGAGCAAGGAGGCAATGCATATTGGATCCCGAGAAACTCGCCCATTATATACTGCACATTGTAAAAAGGAAAACCAAGCTTCATCGTGGCAACTGTGGGGTGGGTGGTCGCTATCCACTGGTCGCCTCGGCGCTCGCTGTGCAGGCTTAATGAGTCCTGACGGGAAGTAGATAGGAAGGCGGCTAAGGCTCTTGCAAAGCGGTCAAGAGGACAAGGACACGAGACACATGACAGACAGAGCCGGGAAGTGACCGCACCGGCGCCCAGCTGCCAGGGCTAGAGCATAAACGAGAGGCACTATATAGTGCGTGCTATTTGGGCACCCTCAAGGCAAGTTAAAGAAGGCTATAAACGTGCATTCCGTCACGTGGGTCACTGCGCTTCCACAGATCCTCACAGATCTCCTGCTGAGGCTCTCTGGCATCTTCTCTGGCAGTGGAGATCCTGGACTGCACAGATGCCAGCACGCCTATGTAGTTCATGTTTTCACAACGATAGAACTCGACACGTTCCAATTTCGGCCGATGAGTTTACCAGGGCTTTCCCCACTTCCGGGTACTCATCGCCTTGCTTCAACCTTTCGCGGGAGTCAAAATAGTCTACATGCAATTCAAAGATGGGTAAAAGATTGACGGAGTGGTACGAGATCAATCAGGCCACCTTGGCACCCCCCCAGGCCACCTTCTGTCCGCCAGTCCTTGGTGCTTTTGTTTGCGCATCACCGCCTGCGGGTGTCGGCGCAGCCGTAGCAGCGGCTGTATTGGCGTTTTTGGAGGGCTGGGGAAGGGGAGCGTTCTTGATCTCGTCGTATATCCGCGCTGTCCGTTCCGTATTCTTGATGAACCAGCCTGCATACCGCCTGCCGACAGTAGATTCGGTGATGTGCACCATGTTCTGCGAGTCAAAATGAAGAAGTGAGCATCATTACATTGGGAGTAAAGCCATAAGGCTTCGCAGACTCACGTCAGCGATGACAAAGTTGAGATCACTCGAGGTGAGGCTCTGTCCGTCCAACAGGCTGCTCTTTTCGCTACCGGCAACCCGGCTGATGTGCTTGCTAACCTGCTTCATCAGTATCATTTCCTGCACGATCTCCTCCTCGTCCACATCAAGGAAGTTCGCGAGCTTCTTCGCTCCTAGACTCGTGTACAGCTTCAAGAAACTTCGGAGCGTGGGCACGGGTGCTTGGGCGGCCACATCGGCCAGGAAGAGACTGAGGTGCCGGTGTGTTGGGTCGACCGAGGTTAACGTGGTGGGCTGGGACGCATCGGTGGGGGATGAGGGGGAAACGAGGGCAGAGAGGGCGGTGGGGTCATCGTAGGGCGGGGGGTTGGCGGTGATAAATTTAGGGCACGCGTAGAGGAAGAGTTCTTCAAATGCGGGAAGGGAATCCTCACTGCCCAGGGTGTAGGTCAAATGAATGCGATTTTATTATGGAAATGCTTACCCTCCACGAGCCATC
The DNA here is from genome assembly GCA_018282005.1 of Asterophora parasitica. Taxonomy (NCBI): domain Eukaryota; kingdom Fungi; phylum Basidiomycota; class Agaricomycetes; order Agaricales; family Lyophyllaceae; genus Asterophora; species Asterophora parasitica. The sequence goes on from JABCKV010000201.1 coordinate 10,087, forward strand.
TTCGCAAACTGCTCGCCGTAGCGCTCCTTTGAAATGTTCGCAATGTTATCATCGTACCTGCTTGGCGACAGTGCATTGCAGATGGCAAAAAGTGCGTACATCCGGTCGGCAGTTTTGCTGATCTGCGACAAATGAGCATTGATTGCAGATGGAGAGATAAAGCTGGACTCACCTGGTCGTACTGGTAGCTCCTCGTGTGGTATTGCCTCATCCGCATGATCAGGTTTAGCACACTGACGAAGGTTCGTAGAGCATCGGGGTAGCGACGAAGCATGATGTAGCAGAATCCGACATAGTAGTAGGTTGCGACATGGCACGCTGTCACGCGGGTGAACGAAGACTTTTGGTTGAGCTCGACGTTGTCCATGACTTTCAGGGCAAGAGTGAAATCTCCAAGGAGAGCGTGGACGCGGAGGAGGCCGATAATACTGAAGTAGCCGAGCATGCGGTATAGCGGGCGTTGTCCGTATTCCCCGACAATCTCACTGATGGGCTGAGGCTTCAGACATGAATTCTCAGAGAGGGAAGTATACGCACGCGATCTCCTCGGGTGTCTTGCCCTCCTGTTGGGCAACAATGTATTCGTTGATGCGTGACTTTTGGATCAGCGAGTAGAGGACGTTGAGGACGCTGTACGAGCTCCAGACCGGACCACCCTCCGACAACATGATCAGCTCGTCCTCAGTCTTCGATTTGACCTTCGAACGCCAGGTGCAAAACACTTGGAACTGGTAGATGAACTCGTCGATGATGTCCCACAACCACTGCTCAGGAAGCTCAAGCTGGACCGGGCCATCCGAATCTGCGGAACCATCAGTAGCGGAATGAGCTGGGATAGAAGTACCGCGTACTAAGGAGGTAGTTGAACAGTTCGCAGCTGTTTTCGTACGAGTGGAACCGATCATCAATGTTGGGTTGGAGGCGGGAGTAGACGTGACGGTAGTAGAGTTCGCGGTATAGTATGAGGAAAATGGGATCTTTGGCATATCTTAGCCTCGTCGCATAATATAGAAACGCGGAGCTCTCACCGTCGTTGACCAAAGGTGCAATAACCTCGGCTTCTGGCCACTCTGTCCTCGAGTAAAACTTTTCCGTATACTTATTCCACCCACTTTCATACGCAACCGTGATCTCCGCCAAGTTGTTGTTCAGCACAGCTTGGTGGAAGTGCACAATGAACTGGGAACAAGGCTTATCAGCCAGGCCGTCACCATCACACCTTGTATGTAAAACCCACTCCTTTCACGACATCTGGGATCTGAGAGAACGCTGCTTGCTGTGCCATATGTTGCTGCATGGCCAGAAGGGTAGCCTCATCAATCTGGGGCTGCTGGATGTGCGCTTGAAAAGAAAATGAGATTCAAGTAGGTTGCATGATAAAATACTCAACTCACCATCCTCGTAGTGCCCGTTTTGTCCGTAGTTTCCGATAGCAAGATGTAGGTCAACATCCTCGTCGATGTCGGCCTCTGCTGCCCATAATGCCATCCGTTGTTGAGCCATTTTTGTCGTCGTGAATGTTAATGGGGAGACGGGAAATTTAGAGTTTTCTCGGCAATATCCGAATCTCAGTATACCACCGTTGTCGTCGTGAATGTTAATGGGGAGACGGGAAATTTAGAGTTTTCTCGGCAATATCCGAATCTCAGTATACCACCGTCGTACCGCACTTCAGTCCATGTAGGACACGGCTCGCAGTGCACAGGATGCCAAAATGTAGACGTCTTTTTTATTTTAAAGAGGGTAAACTTTACCCACAAGGACCAGAAGATCGATACATGTTCAGTCATACTCTATCATACTTCGTCGTTCATTGTGTCTTCTATCTATTAGCATGGGCTTGAGCCGAGTGTAACGGATAGTTGGAAAGAAAGAGTGATGGTTATGCTACAGCGAAGTCATATAAAAAGAACGTTAACGTCTTCATCGGATCTGGAATCGTATTAATGTGTAGTGGGAAACGGCTGGCCTTGCGATGCGATACTATAACGATATCAAATACTTAACGAGCTAGGAGCCGGGGAGAATGTTGTGGGTGATATTAGAAGAATGCGATGTGCAGTATGCAATGGCTCTCTTGAGAATAAAAAGTATATAACCATCTCCAGTCGAAGGAAGAGGGAGAGCACGGTCAGGAAGGAAAACGAAAACAATGGATGGGGACGACAGGAAGTCAGAGGACTATAAACCTTATCTGGGGACCTCCTGCTCAGACTGGACCTCGACGGATGTCGCGCCTGGTTCGTTGTTCAATATCGGTTGCTCAATCACCTCCACCAGCAGTTCCTCCGTGGATGCACCCTCGCCATTCCCCAGCGCCGCCGAATCTCTCTCATCCCCCTGGGTTTGAGTCTCCTCCGCAGGCACATGAACACCAACCCCATACAGCCCTTTGCCAAAATCCGAGAGCGAAGGGAACGTAAACTCCGTGTGCAGCTCCTTCTCCTTGAACTTTCCCTTCTTCGAAAAGCCTCTGATGCTCCCGGGCCTTTTGAGAATGGCATCTGCCAGCACCTCGCTGACACTTTCATCGTCATCATCGGCATCACTGTACGATTCCCCTCCATCATCCTCATCCCCGGGCTCGGTTTCATCGTCCTCACCGTGCACCGATCCATCGCTGCCCTCGCCGTCCCACGTGCCGCGCCCTCCGATTCGAGCTCCGGCAGTGCGCGTGCGCCGCCGTCTGCGATCAACGGGGGCGGCCAGAGGAGGCTGGGTGGCAATGGACCCCGGGACAGAGAGATCGGGGGAGTGAGATCCCACTGAAGAGGAGCCAGCGACGGAGGAAGGGCTGCTGCCGCTGTGGGGGCCAGCGGCACCGAACATCATGGAGGCGAGATTGTTCGCGGGCAGCTGGTGCGGTGACTGCGATTGGGTGTGCTGATGCTGGACGTGCATGTGGGCAAGATTATGGGAGAGGTTCGGATGGTTGTGAAGCGGCGCGTGCGAGCCATACGGGTAGAAGGGAGAGTGGGGGGCTAGGGACATGGGTGAGAGGATGCCGTTGCCAAGGAGTATTTGTGTGGGGGGAATCTGGAGGTGCGGCGGGGGCGAATGTGGATTCGAGGGGGCAGGGGAAAAGGGCTGGTGATATCCGTTCACATTGGCTGCGGCTGAGTTTGTACCAGAGCCGTTAGTGTTAGCGTTTGAGCCGTGGTTCTGCTGAGAGGGCTGTGAGGACATCGACGCGAATAGGGCGGCATAGGTTTGAACCCGGTGCATGAGCTGGTGAACCTGTGTTTGGAGCTGGCGAAACGGGATATCAAGAAGTCAGTCATGGGATTCACAATGCATGATGGAGGGAGCGAGAACAAACCTCTGACTCCCTGCGCCTCCATGCCGCGCCTTCCCAACGCATGACCTCAAGCTCCTTCGAGTAACGCTCAATATCACCCTTCATTTTCTCTTCACGCAGGCGCGCAGCCTCTAGTGCGCCTCTCAAGGATGCCACTTGCGTCTGCGTCGAAAGCGAGGGTGGCGGAGTACTTGACGACAACGGAGTTGGTGGTCGCCGCCCAGCGGGCGTGGGTGCACGCCGTGGTGAGTTCCCGTGAACATTCCCATTCCCATTGCCGTTTCCATTGAAATGATGATTGTCGCTGCCCACACGGCTGGGGCCAGGAGAGACTGGCGAATACGCGGACGACGGGTTCGCAGACGCGTTCAACGATGGAAAGGTGAACGAAAGTGAAAGATCCTCATGTGACCCTATGGATTCGGACTTGGTTTTGGGTATCGTGCCGTTAGACGCCGCGGATGCGTCATTCGAAGACTCTACGCGCGGTGATGATGAAGATGGAAGATCGGAAGTATAGTTCTCTAGAGAGCCATATGTAGACACCGGTGACATCAGCATGGAGACCGAGCCTGAGCCGCGTGACTTTGAAATCCGGGGTGGCTTGCGATACGCGGCATAGGTTGCAGGCATGGGGGATGGGCCCGCGCCGTCCCAGTCCCATGGGTTAGTGTGTACATGGGGGGGTGCGCTGGCAGACGGCACGAGTGACTTGCTTTGTGGTACATGGGGCGAGCCCTCAGGATGCGCGGAGGTGGTGATCTTTCCAGAGAGGGATAACATTGGTGAGGTGTTCGGAGTATTCAGCGAGTCGGAGGAGAGGGTGGACGTGGACTGAGAAATGGGTGAGGAAGACGAAAGAGGGATATTCGGAGAAACAGAGGGATACGACGAAGCCGATATCGACGAGGGGGCAGCTGGCGGTGGTGGGTTGAGCGCCTTGGATGGTCTTGGCGTGGACGACGACGGAGCCGACGGGGTAATTTCGTGGTCTTCTACCTCGTACTCATCCTCCTCGTCGCCGTCGCCGGCGAGACTCCCCTGTTGAGAGCTGGGATAGGAACCCGCCTTGCCTTGGGAGGGTGGTGGAGATCTGTGGTTGGACGCGGAGGAAATAGATCGGGAAGACGCCGCCTGAGGCGTTCCCAGAGAGTGGCGTGTCACCTCGTCAATTTTGGGCAGGGTTTCGGTTTCGCCGTCCTCTGAATCACCAGGCCTGCTGGGTCTCGCCAGCAGTTTAGTCTTCTTCGCGTTTTTCAGGAGGTCTTTGAGGGGATCCTTGCCCCGCCGCCGCCGCTCTTTTGACCGCGAGACTTTGGCTTCCTTGTCTTTGGCCTCGCTCTCCTCGCCAAGCTCATCGTGGATGACGATCGCCGTGCCAGCAGTGGAGCCCTTGGAACTCGAGCCCGCAGTATTCAAAGTCTCCGGCTCCAGAATGTTGTTGGACGATGTGGGTTCAGAGTCAGGGACCGCGAGAGCCTTCCGAGAATCCTGTGAAGGCCCAGCAAGGCTCCTCTTACGCCAAACGAAAGCTGAACCAGCAATAACAATGGTGGCAAGGGTGGTGGCAACGATGAAGCGGGGGTCGCTGTGCTGGACAGCATGCAGGCCCTCGCGGTCGCCGTCGTTCATGGCGGAGAATCGAAAGAAGAATTGTCGCGTTCAACGGGCAAATTCACCCACATGCCCCTTTCGAACTCCGATTTCCAGATCAGTAAATGTCTATTCAATCCACGTGCGCATGTGCCTGCTTTTTTGTACCAACCGATACGAAAACCCCCAAAGTACGCCCTGAACCTGCCCCATCGACAAAGGCTGGCTGGATCAAGCTTCACTAGTACTATCTGGCTTATTCTCGCCCGCTACGGACTGCTGAACGAGACAGCTTTTCTGAAACGAGACCAAGTCACCAAGACCTCATCATATCAATCTCATGCACAATCAAAATGACCTGCGCGCGCGTGCAGACCTTCGTATCTGTAGACAGAATCTTCAGAGCCCAGTGACATTGCGGGGAAAAACAGGAGCATTTCGCAGTGTGCACACTGCAGTACTGTGCAGAAACTGTGTGCACTACCGTCGGCAAGACCCGGCCCGACTACGGCAGCTATTCGCGCCGGCGGCAACATTCCTCAACCCGCCTCAACACCACCACGAATCCACGATCATGTCCCTGAGGCTTGCGCTCCTGGTGACTGGGAGCCCCCCAGAGCCTGTACGGGCGGAATACGGGGACTACAGTGTCATCTACACCAAGTGGCTGCGCGCCTCATTGCCGCAGGGAAGCACTGCAACGTTCACGCTAGATCCATACGACGTTGTCCATAAAATGGAGTACCCCTCGGATGCGCAGCTTGACGGCTACTATGACGGGATCTTGTACACAGGCTCCGGTAAGCCAGTGGCGTGTAGTCTGAATGTTTATAGCACATCCGGAGTTGATCGGGCGCTGTGTGGGATAACTTTTAGCGGCGTCGGCGTATGAGGACAGAGACTGGATAAACAAGCTCGTTGCGTTCAGCGCGCGCGTCGTCAACGAGAAACCACATATCAAAGTAATCGGTGCGCATTCTCCTGCTTGTGGATCTGACCCAGATGCTAAATTGCGATTTTTGAACCCAGGCATCTGCTTCGGGCACCAGATCCTGGCCCGTGCTCTGGGAGGATCTGTCGTGCCGAACGACGGAAAGTGGGAAGTAGGGATCACATCGCTCGAGCTTACCGACATGGGGAAACGACTCTTTGGCGTTGAGACGATTGTAAGCTCATTTGGTCGATCGAATACCCAGGACTTACCAAAAGAGTCGAACAGAACATCCAACAAATGCACCGAGACCACGTCCCCAGCATCCCGTCCCCATTCCACCTCCTAGGGTCCACATCCGTGTCCCTTAACCAAGGCATGGTTCGATTTGCACCTGGTACAGCACCTGATCAGCAGAGCCTCAAGACGGCCCAAGTCCTAACGCTCCAGGGCCACCCGGAATTCATCGAGGGCATTGTTACGGGGATGGTCGCAGTGCGCGCCAAGACGGGGGTCATGAGTCAGGAGCTCGCGGCGGATGTTCAGAGGAGGAAGGATTGGCGGAATGATGGGACGGGCGTGCTGGGGAAGGCTGCGTGGGCGGTATTGGGAGTTAAGGCTTAGCGCGTAGCGGTGTTCCTTTCGATATTGAGGGGAACGGAGAGCTACGGAGAAAACAGGAGAGATCAAGAGATGAAGTGAAGGTCATACCATTCTGAGGAAAGGGAATCAATAGTAGGATCCTACTCGCTAGTCGATGTGGCGACACAGAAACGGAATCAACACAATAAAGATAGCCATGTACTGTCGACATCATCCCCGTCCCAAACAATGCACGGTCCAATGTGCGGATGCATTATAGTGTACAAGTGACAATGATTCCAGAGACGAAAGATGAAGGAAGATGTGGGGATGTGGTGCGACAAGGAGAATAGGGTGAGATGAGGTCGAAGGGATAGGGCAGTGTATAGATAGTGTGACTGTAGATGTGGATGTATGGGTCTCTATGCATTATGTCTTGAAGATAATGATGAGGATGAGTAGCACGAATATCAAAAGACCAATCGTGACAGTGGAGCCTGAAAGTGAAACGTGTCAGTGCTAGAGCATGAGGGGAGATGCTGGACCGACGAACCGTTGTTTTTGGCGCCCCGGGCAACCTGGTCCAGCCTTCGTCTTGCGCCCGAGAGCCGAGTCCCTGTGCGGTCGAGGTCGGTGTCCAGTTCCTCCAGCAACCCCGTATGTACATCCAGTTCATCGTTGATCTGCAGAGATATGTGGTGCTGGCGGGTGATAGAGTGCGATAGCCGGTCCAGATGCTCGTCTTGCTCTGCGAGGCCGTCAGACGTCAATTACACCGACCACGTTTCAGCACACGACGGGGAACGAACCGTCCATCATTCGCCGCTGCGTCTGCAGCATGATCCCCGGCGCGTGGTGTCCCGCCTCTGGGTCATCGGTATACGGAGAGTAAACGGGTTCAGTTTCCTTTGTAGGAGCTCTCAGCGGAGGAGGTGTGGGGGCCAGAGACAACGGTGGTGGCGGTGACGGCGATGTGGACGATGGCCCCGACGAAGGTTGGTCCTGCTCCTGCTCCTGCTCCTGTTCTGGCTCCAAGCTGTACGCACAATTCACTATGAGCCAGAGACCTTGATGTAGAGCACGCACCTCTCGACAACCCCACTGTCATCTCCCAGCATTCCGCGCATGCGCTCGTACTGACTTCGTAGCAGCACTACCGCCTCCGAACGGCCTTCCTTCGCTTCGAGCTCGAGAATTCCGCTCCGTAGCCGCTTGAGATTCCTAGTTATCTGCGGAAGATGTAAGGAAGGTAGTTTCGCATTAGGATCGGATGCCGTTGAGAACGAGGGGAGAGCATATAGGCGTTGTCTCTCGAGGAGCAACGAGAGCGTTAGTGTTGATATCGAGGTCAGCTTTGCCAGCGACATAAGGGCGGTCGGCGCTAGGAACAGCAGTGCGCAGTAGTGCGATGGTAGTCGTTTGACTTCAACTTGAACTTACGACTCGAACTCCTGCCCAAAACGGTCGAAAGGCTGACACGTGATGAAACGCGTCGCGTCAAATGAGTACTGATTGCGAAGAGCATACTGCGCCGCTAAGAAATTTCATTCATCCAGTGGACATGACGAGTAAAATATTGAGGTAAATCAAGCCCAACGGCTGTGGATGAAGCGTTTTGTCACGCGTTGTCGTTGTCATCTTCGTGCGCAGTGTGCACGCCCAGTGCCAGTGGTTGCACAATGTTGAATGCTTTTGACTGCGGCGTAACTTCTTGACACGAGGAAGTTCTTTTGCATCTGACTAATATCGAGCTTAGAGGATTAGATGTCAACCGGTCCAGGAGTGTACCAGTAGCGTACCTTTCCGGCCAGAGCATGGTCTTCACAATTTGAATCTTGCCCGTCGAAATCGCACCCTATTCAATCTTTGCTATTAGTCCTTCGTCCCATCTCTCTTCTGAGTCTTCTCTGATTACAATATGTATGATATCCAATGAGGAAGAGGCGTGATGGTTTCCCGTGTGACAAATATCGATGACTCTCATGTCGAACAAGTACTCGCACTGCGAAGCTGTCCAAATCGGCCCGGGCTCGCTCAGAGGCGTGGCATGCATGCGCAGGCCACAAAGCCCCAGCGTTTGCACAGTATCCTCGGTGCGGCGGCCGCCGTAGAGCATGATGTAGCAGGTCAATCCGTTCCCGATCGGGTCTTGTACTTATCGTTGACCGATGCGAGAATCGCGGAGGAGAAGGAGGCTGTGTTGGGGCGGAGGTGAATGGCGGCGGGTAGTCTGGGCTGACTGTCCCTGGGCCATTAAGGTGAGCATCGGGAGCGCAGCCGGCGTGCGTGGCGCCTGGACGTTATCGCCGCAGTGAAGAAATAATTAGATTCATGTGTTGCGCAATGGCAGGTTCCACTCGCTTAGCGATTTCAACGGGGAGAATAGGAAGTTGTTGTCAGAAGCAGTTCAAAGGGGCAGTGAGATGACAATTATATATATATATATATAGAAGAGGGAAACGCATTACATCCGAGCCAAGCCACGTATAACCCAAGGATAGTAAAGTTGAATCGAAACTTGTGCGAAGCTTATGTAGACGTTTTTTCTTGCTGAGCCTGCATTCGCCTGTTCAACGCATATGGTGAGTACGAGCCAGCATGGGTAAGGTCAATGGAAACGCACTGTCGGGCTGCCAGAATCATCTGTGCTTTCCTCTCCCTCAGACTAGCTTCTCGTTTTTCCGCACTATCCTCCCAGACGGCCTTCCCTCCTATCTGCTCCTCCGAGATGGGCTCCGCCGTGGTGACGCGGTTCTCCAGATGGTATCGTGATATTAGTGATTCGGCAGACTTCTTCTCAGTTCCACGCGCCGCTGTAGCGGTGGTGGTCGCGGTGGGAGTGGTGTCGCGCGGGAAGAGCGTATAATATGCAGGGGGCGGCTATTTAGGGGACGCCCGACGTAACGTGAGTGGATGGAAGATGCACAGCACAGAAGTCGTGCGAGGATCGTAAAGTAAAGTAAAGCATACCGCATCGAGGAATCCTCTTTCTAGTATCTTATTTGACGTTAGCTCGACACTTCCTGTGCGCAGGAGGTCGTAGCGGACATTGTCGCTGTGTAATGCATATGCTAGGTCACTGGGGTGGCACAGCACCTTAAAGGTGGATAATAGACGCACACTGGAATATCCGGGAACATGTTTGCTATCGTGTCGATCTGGAAAGGATGCGGCGAGTGTCACTACGGATCCCACCACTTCATGTCGACTTGGCCACGGACCATAACTTGCGTGACGGGTTTTGGCCTGAAACCAAGCGTATCTGCTGCTGATCGCTGTTCCGTAGCATCATTGCCTGCAGCATCAAGGAAATGTAGTGCGCAGAATCAGTAAAGAACGCCCATAGCATCGCCTAATAAACAGTTGACTAACTTGACGTTGCCCACCGGAAGATGAACACTATGACAGCGAATGCAACAAGAACATTCACGACTTCACCCATTCAGATCGCGTGGTATGGAGGAGATTGGAGTAGCAGGTGAAGAGCAGACGAGTTCTGGCGAGAACTGTGAGCGAGCCTGTTCAGTGTTGACGGAATGAAGTGAAGAATGTGGTTATCACGTGCCAAGGACCTAGTCTCCCAGCCCCCGTAGCCACTAAGCCTTACTTTACTACTTAGCTAGACCATTGAGACCGATAATATCACGTGTCTTTTGTGAGAGGGGGAGGCGACAGTGATATTTAATGCAAGGAACTCGCATCGTCGGATCGTCGGCGCATCGATCTTACCCACCAATATTGAAATATATCATATTGCTTCAGTTCTCAAGGGAACCTTCGGCTCGGGCAGGGCTCAATTTCAAGATGGCTCTTTCCTAATGTGTGAGGAAACGCAAATATATTACATCTGGGCTGCTGGAGTCTAGCATAAGTGGATTACGCCGAACCTTCCTCCTCCAGCCTTTGATGCACTGAGTCCAACGCGGACGTCAAATAATCAAACCAACGGCAGTCTATTATTGTCGCCGTGGAGAAGCATAAACTTACAGACTATACTAGTGAACTACAGAGCCGAGGCAGAAACAACGGCGTCTGCGCCACGCCAGTTGAAACCGGTTCCCGCCAGAAGTCCTTAAACAAATCCGCCGCTCTATATAGACAGGCGCTTGGGGGTGCGCCGAGGGTACGAAGAGCTAAAGCAAGAAAGATCGTCAGTACCCAACCGTCACGCTGAGAAGGTTTCGACGTCCACTGACCATGACTGTCGCGTCAACGATCCGTAGCCCCAAAGCGCCCTTAACACGTAAGTCGGGATCGACCACGCCGAATGTCCCGTCTTTCGCAGATAGCAGTACCAGATACATGTAAGGCGGGATCAGCAGCCTTGATGATATACCGATCCAGTTCCTCATCAGTGGTTATGTTTTGAAGTGCCCTTGCGGGTCCAAGATGCAGTTCTTCCACGCTGGGGCCGCCAGAAACCTAAGAGTGCTTTTCACTGCCTCGCGAAGGGTGAACTTGTCGAAAGCGGTCCCTAGGTAGCCACGGTAGGGTCTATGAGGGGAGAGTCAAAGGGATTGGAGGACTTGAGGCTGATGTTCCCGCCTTTGTAACCACAAACGGGCATAAGTTGCTCTATGTAAAACCAGGAAGACGGCCACTTAAAACTTGTTGGGGAATACTGGCCAGAGTGATGAAGTTCCCGTGCGGAGTCGGACCAAGCATCAGGTTCTGTGTTTACGCTGAAAGGGAACATCCTGGACCAAGAAAAATAACGTACTTACGTACCGCAGAGAATAATTCAAAATGCGGTGAGTTTGTCCCTGACGCAGGATCCGGTGTAGACTCGAAAATGGGCGCGTTATCTGGCACAGTGGCAAGCAACCAAATATCGTAAGTATGTGAAACGCCATTTTCAACGAGGGGTCTTGTTTTGCTCGATTCCCACTGCTCGAGGGATTGTTCCAAGAGCTTGGGGTCTCGTAAAATACTGTATCGTTAATGAGTTCAGACCTAGCTGGGACAAATGGATGTGGACATACGTGTCAACGGTGTCTGTGGAATTCACAAACCAGCTGTTGATAACGGCAACATGACCTAAGAGATTTTTGCCAACGCTAGGGAGGTGGAGCTCAGGCTTCAACCCAACTCCTCCAAGTTCTAACGTATCTCCGATCCCAGAGTTTAGCAAGATATGTGGGGTGCCTGTGGCTCCAGCAGATGGAATAACCTCTTTAGAAGTTACGGTGTAGCGATGCACTGTTCTCCAGCGCAAGTCGTGAATCGCTTGGCAATCATAGTTCAGCGGTGATGTGCACCATGATTGTCGTTCCCACTACGATCCGGAACGCAGGTCGACACTCAAGAGTCGCCAGTACGGAAAAACCGAGTGACACGCGTATTGAAGAGGACATCCAGGTTCTTCCTTTCCACGAGATGTGGTGTTGCTGAGCTACTCCGCTTGCCGCCCTTGATTGTGCTCGGGATCCAACCTAAATTGGTTTGTGAGTATATAGCATACTGCGACGATATAAATCAAACTAGCATACCGAGACCAAGAGGGCTCCCAGAGTTCATATCTTGGTTGAACGGGAAATCACCTACTAGCTCTCGAGAGGCTTGAACCATAAGCGCATCGGCCGCTCGAGAGAGACCGGGGAGAGTGACGGCATCAATTCCGTCAACCCCGTTTACAGACGGATCGAATTTTCCTATAGCGTCGTGGCTGTCTGCGGGTGTCGCCCACTGCTCATTCTATTGTGAAATACATTACCTAAGGACCAGAAAAGCAGAGGACAGGGCGACATACGTTTCGGATGTACGGCTGCAGATTCTCCCAAGACCAGCCGGGATTCCCTGTTACCCTGGCAAACCTGTCGAAGTCGGACGAGGAACCACGCGTGTAAAACATTCCCTCTGAATGAAGATTTTGATTTGAGGGGCGTTAACTATGGTCGATAGAGGGACTCACTTGTTGAAGTGCCGCCCCCGAGGATGTGTCCTTGAGGGTATTCAGTGATGCGCCCGTGTAATGCCTGTTGTGGCGTGGTCGTGAAAGTCCAGTTGTACTGCGATTGGCGAAAAAAGCGATTAAAGAAGAACGGAACAGACGTCTGCAGCACCCCCTCATGACTATGGAAGGACGTTCATGTGTCTGAATCATTTGCGACATTGGTAATTGAAACGTACGAAGGTCCACTTTCTATGACGAGTATTCTCCAGGCAGGGTTTTCGCTCAACCGATTTGTGACATTGCCGGCAGTGCCTCCTGTGCATGTAACTCAGTAGGAAGAGGTGGTCATCGTCGAGAATTGGACTAAAGCTCACCACCAACGACAATGAAGTCGTAGTGCGTACTAGTAGTAGGTAAGTCCTCGATTTGATGTGGAAAGGTGAAAGCCAAACAGGTGTCAGCAGAAGAAGCAAAACCGACAGGATCCTGAGCTGGTGCATTGGCAACAGGGGAATAAGGTCAAGTGATATGAGGGGCATATGTATTTCTCTTAAATAACCACCCCAAGTGAACCTCGCTCATGAAGCGAACTGAAGGCGAACTCTGAAGGGGTGCGATTCATGATGTGACTGTCCGAGGGCGCTAGGGGTCGATTTTGATGGACCAACGCTCTCACTTCAAAAGCAAGCATTTTGTTTCCAGTACCTTGAGCAGTCTGGGCTGCTATTTTAGCACAGAATCTACGAGATACACGGGGTTCTTCGTCAGGCAGAGATTTAAATTTTGGAGGTTACTAGATTCTGCCGCACCTGAAACTTAATAAAATCGAAGGAGGGCCCGCATGTAAACGGAGACTTCTCTGGTTCTCAAGATTACCGTATCCTCATAATTGCCACGGATTCATTAACGGTCCTGTCACTCCAGGGCCTAGGCGATCGCGGTCAATTCACGGTAACCAATGGTTGGCGGCGTCGCGGCGACCAATGGTTGACGTTTGGCTGACGGTGACCAAAAACTAGCCATCGGTTAAGGATCGAACTGCGCTGAGCAACATCCCCAATCAGGGCAGTTATGCTAGCAAGGAGGACTTTTGGCATGTGCAGTGTAGAGTATATCGCCATACCATGCTGATGTACTTACGGTTTAGCCTTGAAGTTTGACTTCCGAACTTTCGGCGGAACATCAATGGGATAAAGGGCGGATAAGTGTCTCGAAAAATACACGTAAGTACGGCACCAAAATGATAGATCGAACCACGCGAGCAGAGCCTACGAAGAAGCCTTGACGCTATTGAGGCGCACAACCAAGGGCAGAAGCGACACGTTTTCGCTCGAGGCATAGAACTGCACGCAGTCCAAATGCACCTGGAAGAAAATTCTTCGTCAGCCAACAAAGAGCATTGCAAGGAATCTTTATTACCTGGAACCTAGATCAACAAATATTCAGTGTCATGCATGGGTGACGAAAATGAAAGGCTGACCAATGGTTAAAGTTCGTCTCAAACTTTCCCAAGATATCCCATCGTTTGGCCATACCGAGGTCGGCACCGCTCGTCTCAGCTGCCACAATGGCTTGGTTCACAGACTTCGTGAAGGATGACGCGTACATCGCAAAAGTCGAACACGTCACGATGAGTTTTGAATATGCCTACCGAATAGTTAAGTAACCGTGCTCGACAAACGAAACAGACGAACACACCTTGAGCAGCTTTGAGCTCGTCAGCATGCACTCCTTCAAGCATGTATCCAAGAAGTCGACGTGGTCTCTCAGAAGCTGATCGACGGTCGTCACCTTGTCCAACTTCAACTCCAGTGCACGCCAATTCGGCTCAAGGACCTCAAAGGTTGAAAACGCCAGGATCTGCTGGACAAACGACAACATGCGGGCTCGAAGTAGGCACACCCGCAGACGCCACCTGCCGAAATCCTGGTGGTCCGGCAAGGACCTCCGCCACGGTGTCGCCTTCTGCTCAATCCACATCGAGGATAGGGACTGTTCGACTTGTTTGAGGTGGAGAAGAAAGCGGAACAGAAGTTGGTATTGCAGAATAGACTTTCGAGAGATTACGAGGGAAAGGGGAAATTTGACGGTATAGTCTAGCGCCAGCGCATCGATACCTGCAGGGAAAAAAAGCTTTAGTGACCTGAAAACATAGTAGCCGTTTGCAGAAACACACCCAGCATGGCCTTCTTATCGTCCCTCTCCTTCTCCTTTTCCTTTTTGTGATCTTCGTGTCCGGCATCGTGACCCTCTTCTCCACCAATGACGCCGCTGAGGCTGACAACTTTGAGCAAAAACTCATACAAACCGCTCTCCGCCATCGTCACCTTGACATCTTCCCTGTACAGCACGTCTTCACCAGAAGCATCGGTGTTGAGAGCCAAGTCCAGCAAACTTTGCAGCTTGACAATTGACGCCGACTTGGATGGCTTCCGTAACTCGTTGTGCGCGAGGTCGAGGAGGTGGGTAAGGAAAGACGATTGTGACAGGAAAAAGTAGCGTTTGAGTGAGCGCAATCGAGGTATTAGTTGTTGATCCCGAAGCAGGAGTTGAAGCAGTGTTCGGTTCGCATGTGAGTAGGCGTCCTCGAGGAATTTGTAGAACCTTGCAAAGATTATTTGTGGTTTGCTGGAGGTCGGCGTCAGACGTACGAATACACTCACTTTTCATCGTCCATCGAAAGATCATCCCCGTCGTATGGGTTCTGGCCATGGGATATTTCAATGCCACATTCCCTAATGACATTGAGATATTTGCCAGCAAGGAGGATCTTGTGTTTCCAGCCCTCAAGAAGAGGTGGTACGCAGGCACCTCCAGGAAGTCGGCCACTTATTGTTCGTGGAGGAGGTACTCCGGCCTGTTGTCGTTTTGAAGGAGATGCCAGCGTCGAACCATCGCGAAGCTGAGGTGGAAAAATGAGCACGCCAACTGATGCTAAACTGCGGTCACATACCGTATACCGCCGCTCCCAATATTCGTCAGTATAATCCATCTCAAGGATACCTCGGTTGATAAACTTGCTTTCCTTCAAAAGGAGTTCCTCGTATGGGTCGACGAGTTTCCCAGTAGTGATCCACACCCTCAGCATTGCTACGTACGGCTTCCCAGCCGCCCTAAGAAGGGTTCCGTAGAGCGTATTGGCCGTAGGGTCCCCTGACATATTCTGCATCCGTTCATATATGATCGTGATCACTTCTCCACCCAGGACTGCAATACCACTCCCACCGGTGCCCAAATCGCCCTTGTTCATCTCCGAAAGCACAGCCTTGAGCTTGGCTCCCCCGAGGCCCAGAGCTTCGTTTCGAGCTTCCTCCTCCGCATCAGACGTGGATGGTGATTCGTCGGACGAGAGATCATCGGAGGGATCGTCAGCGGTACCGAGTTCAAGAACCAGTTGATATATTAGGGAGAGGGTATGGACGGTGGGGTGAACGTAGAACCACAGTTTCTGCAGGGAGAAATCCGAGGACGTGTTGAAAGCGTGCTCAAGTTGGGATAAGAGTGTTTGGTAGTCCTGCCACAAATTGTCAGGTAATATGGCAGCCAGATTCCTGGCATGCAGACCTTGAGCATCTCCCGAATGGCAGCACACAAGGCATGATTGACGAGGCCAAAATCAAGGTGACTTCGAAGCTCAATGAAGGATGAGACGGCGGTGTAGTACATTCCCAGTGGCAAGATGCGCTCAACAAGATCGCGTAGGGATGTATCTGAAGTCACTGCTTTCGTCCAAAGTTCACGAGAGATATGAGATTGAGACGAACCTAACGACTCCGCAACGACGAAACGGATTCCCAGCAGAGGATCATCATCCTCTTGGGAGTACTCCGGGTGGTAAGTGACATAGGTGCCTTCGATGCCCTAAATGAAGCCTTTGAGGAAACGAGAGGTTACTAATAGACCTGGTGAACGTACCATCAACACATAAAGGAGATCCTCGAGTATCAATGCCTCCTGAACCTCCAAAGGGACGCGATCGAGAGAGTCGTGCTGCCTCGCCTTCCCCTTAGCTTTCGGCGCGGCGCTAACAGAGCTAACTCTCGAGTTCAGCGGCGCTCTCACGAACGAGGTTTCCGCAATAAACGATGGTTCATTGTATGCTAGAAATTGATCAGTGCTGTTTCTATCGTTTTCATCCAAAACTCACTGCTTGACCTGTGTTCACGCGCTGAGGGCACACTTCTGCTTCTTTCCTCCTTGATATCGTTTTCTGGATGTTTTCCTCGTGCGATCGTTCCAGTAACCTGGATCGCGAGAGGTGAGAATTGGTCAATCACGGAACAGGTTGGGCCGACCTTTGTATATTCTCGAGTGGATAGAGTCAAGAAGTTCTTCCGACTTCCTGGACGATTTCTTGGTGTAAATGGATCCATGCAGATAGCTGATATCAGGTGGATCTGTGAAACCAAGTTTCCGCTTCGTCAGCGTTACAACGTTGAATGTCCAGTGGAGTGCACTGCCACAGTGAGCGCGCTCAATCGCAAATCATAGATCACGTGATGGACGTAGACGCTTCGGCCCCCTCCATCGTCACGACCAAAACTCAGACCTGTAGACTCCCGAGTCCATGGAAAACAGCGTTTGATACGCATCTCTTTCTTTCGACTTCGTATCCATTGTCGACCAAAGGATGAAATTGCGAGCAGCCTCTTGAATATGAATATGGATGAAACCGTGGTGTTGATTAAATTTGACCAGCCTCGGGGAAATCGGGCCAACCATGGTTGATCGCATCACATATATAGCGGAGGAGTAATTGACCAGTATCCGTGCCTATGCAGAATATGCATGACCCACCTTGCTTAGAACTTGAAGTGCCTTCACAACGTTGTAAAGCTCAGTACTTACTACTGGCTCATTGAGGTTACCATTTGTTAGGCATGGAATTCTAGATAAGCACAGGGGTTTGCCATAACGGCTGAGCCGGAGACATTGCAGCGTCTCGGACAGCATGTTTTGGCCAGAAGTATAGGGAATCCGTTGGCGACCCTGGCCTGCCGTGTGAATACAAAGACCCCGAGTTGATGTCAGCGATAAGAACTTGACGTTCAGTTGTTATGATGAGGGAGCCTGGTGCCACTGTAAACCTCCGTGGACGCCTCAGTTTGCTGGTACCTGTAACCTTGTAACGGATATTCGATTTTTCGGAGCGAGATAAGCTTCGACAATGACATCCCCAGTAAGAAAGAAATCGCACGTGGCAGCAATTTTTCAATGACACAATCGGGAGTCACGGTGGGCGGCGTCCGTATTCTCCGAACGCTGAAAAGCGTTTGTTTATCTCTTTTGCTCCAGCTTTCTCCTCTCGGCTTCTCTTTCTCTTCAAAAGTGTGCCATGCAGCTCAACCGGAAGGGTCAGTGTACTTCATCGGCAATAGAAGGATGAATGAGCCGGACTGACGTTGTCCAGCGACTCGGATCTTCACAAGGTCACTGGCCCAGGCCGCAGCCAGACCCTGCCCCCGTGCTTCGCATGCCAGGAGCTTTGTATTGACCAGAGGGCTTGCTACGCAGCCGCCGGCCTCGGAGCCGCCCAAGAACGAGGTCTGTTGAACGTTCAAGTGCGAGTTCTACTTCGGCTAACCTGTTAAATTCTCTAGGCCGCACCTAATGTATGTTGGAAGTCTAACTTTGAATTATGTCGGCTAACCTTTCGAATTCGCCGCTAGGTCCCCCCCACCGTCGTGTACCACAAGCAGTCCAAATGGCGATCTTTCCTCCAGATTATGGGCCGGACGACCCTTATTGCCCTTATTGCCGGCGCCGGAAGCTTCTACTATGTCACTCAACGCGAGCGGTATCCGGGAGCCCAGCTTCCATTCGACGATTCCAAAAAGACGCTCGTCGTCCTGGGGAGTGGCTGGGGCGCGACGAGTTTGCTAAAGGCACTTGACACGACTGAATACAACGTCGTACGTGGCTGAACGACGTCGCGTCGTTTCTGTTGTGCTACTCTAATGCTCCCGCAGGTCGTCATCAGCCCCAAAAACTACTTCCTCTTTACGCCCCTTCTCCCGAGTGTCGCCGTCGGTACCCTCAGTCCGCGCTCAATCCTCCAGTCCATCCGCTACATTACGCGCCACAAGACGCGTAACGTCGCTGTCATTGAAGCCGAGGCGCGGGAAGTCGATGTGGGTTTCATACTCCTGTGTTTTCTCGCAAACTGATGTCTCCTCGTAGCCCACGAATAAAACGGTTACTATTGTCGATAACTCGCCCATCAAGGGAGAAACCTCGACACGGACGATCCCGTACGACTATCTCGTCATTTCGGTCGGCGCAGAAGTTCAGACCTTCGGTATTCCTGGTGTACAGGAGCATGCGTGCTTTATGAAGGAGTTGGCTGACGCCGAGCGGGTGCGTGTGCCCAATTCAATTAAGTCCAGGTCTAATCCTATTACAGATGCGTGAACAATTCATGGACTGCATTGAGAGCGCCGCGTTCCCTGGCCAGTCGAACGAGGAGATTGAGCGTCTACTCCACATGGTCGTCGTCGGTGGCGGCCCCACCGGTATCGAGCTCAGTGGCGAGCTGCACGACTTCCTTGAGGACGACCTTAAGTCCTGGTACCCGGAGCTCGCAAGCAAGATCAAAATCACGCTCGTCGAAGCCCTGCCATCCGTGCTGCCCATGTTCAGCAAGCAGCTGATCGACTACACCGAGTCGACTTTCAAGGAGAGCAAGATTGACATCATGACCAAGACGATGGTCAAGGAGGTCAAGCCCAACAGCGTCGTCCTCCAGATGCCTGACAAGTCGATGAAGGAGCTGCCCTGCGGCATGGTCGTCTGGGCTGGTGGTAACAAGGGCCGCAAGGTCACGCAGGACCTGATGGCCAAGTTCCCCGCTGAGCAGACTAACAGGCGTGGTATCGTTGTTGATGACTACCTCCGCATGAAGGGTGCCGATGGCATTTACGCGATCGGTGATTGCTCCGCAACTTCTTACGCGCCCACGGCTCAGGTCGCGTCGCAGCAGGGTGCATACCTCGCACGCATGCTTGTGCAGATGGCGAAAAAGGACGTATTGGAGAACAAACTCGAGACGACGGAGGTGCAGGAGGCGAAGGTTGCTGATGATGAGGAGCGGAAGCATCTTGCGGAAGAGGCCAATGTTGCACGTGGGCAGTTGGCGAAGGTCAAGCTTAGGCCGTTCCACTACTCGCATCAGGGATCCCTCGCGTACGTCCTATCTGATTTGTGCTGTTCTGACGCATGCTCATCGCGTCGTTTCTCCTTAGGTACATCGGCTCAGAGAAAGCTATCGCCGACCTGCCCTTTATGAACGGCAATGTATGTTTCCCGCCCTCGGGCGATTCTTGTACAGTGGCTAATGTGACTTGTATCTAGTTTGCCAGCGGAGGCGTGGCTACATATCTTTTCTGGCGCAGCGCGTACCTCAGCACTCTCTTCTCCCTGCGCAACCGTACTCTCGTTGCCACCGACTGGTTGAAGGTACGGGTCTTCGGCCGGTACGTCCCCTTTTTCCATGTTTCCCTCTACCTTTTGGCTAAGTACTCGTTCTGTCCAGTGACGTCGCTAGGGACTAAGCGAAATACCGCTTCGCACAATGGACTTGGTCCTTCTTCCCCTCCTTTCAGAACTACACCTCTATAATGATCCTTTCACGACCCGATAGACGATGCGTAGCTAACAAGCCGCAATGTCGATAGATTTTTTGTTACGATAATCTTCTTTTATCGTGCATTGCCATAGACAATAGATTGATGCTAGACATGGAGGCCTCCTCAATCAACAGCCCTGAATGTCAATTATCGCATGAATACGAACACGACGTTCAAAGCTTAAAGCTCAAATTTCAAAGTTCGTTCTTTATTTCATCGTGAATAGTTAGACTCGCGACCAGTTAATCTGCTTACGCAAGCTTTTCGGAGATTGAAAGGTGCGAGCAGACTGGAAAAGACGGTTATGGGTTTGGCGGGAAGGCGTGACAGCCCGCCAATCTTGGGTTTGGACTTCGTCAAATTTTGATGATGATCTCTCTCTCTTCTCTCTTCCACGACAATGTTCTCCCTTCTCTGGACCTCTAATGGCTACACTCTGGCTGGTAAATGATCCTTGTGGCTCCTCTGTGGCCTTGGATTTCGGAATTGCCCCTTGGTCAATGTTTTGCGCTCTCAGTGGCCATGAAAAACCTCTGTTCGCGAGGATCTGTGCTCTCTGGTAGCTCAGAATGTCCATATACGGGTCTATTATGACTTCCAGAGCTCGAGGTTCTTTTCTGGTGCTGATTGACATCTATCTTTGCCAATCTCACCCATGGCAAACCCAAAAAGCGAGTTCTTTGGAAATATTTTGACCACTCTACCTAATACTGATCCATTTCTGGCGCGTCTTTATATTCCCCGCCATTTCTGCTTTGAATTCTGCTGCTTCGCCGTCATCTGTTGCTTTGAAGAGAAATTTTCATGGTCAGATCCCCCAATTTCGGAGAGAATGCAAATGAACTCAAACTAACACTGCGTGAACGAATGAGTATTAATTACCTAAAGAGAATGCAAATGACTATATACACAGTCAGTAAGTAATAGTGGTGAGTAATAAGTGAATAAAAGATGTACACTCAAACGAACACTGCATGAACGAATGAGTGTACTGCAAAGATGTTGTTCTCGGGGAAACCAAGGAACGAGGTTGATCCGAGAAATGGGTCTATGTAGCCGAGGCAGCACATGTGACGAGGAGCTCTCCGCTCCCGGCCACATAGAGCCTCGCTGCCTCAGCATGTTAACTCGTTGTTCCCTCGCATTTTTCATTTATCTACTCTTATACTTATAACACTCTGAATGCACCTGGTCTAGCATTTGCATAGAACACTCCTGCACCCACACACTCACTAAACTTATAACACTATTCTGGCAACATGCCCC